>JAULAV010001949.1:0-25000 GCA_030789695.1 Scilla litardierei | reverse complement strand
ACATCGGTTGATTGTGTCATTGATCCTCGGAGCTCGATTGGTCGAACATGAGCTTGGATCCGAGGTGCACGGAAGCTTCAACTCCATGGGCGACTCGGTCGACCTGAGAATGAAACGGTCAAACGAGCTTTGGTCTGTCGAAAGTCGATCCTAGGGAAGCTCTAGTTCTTTGATCATGGATCCGGTCGACGAATACTTGATCACCGAGCTTCGAACTGGGATTAACCCTGTGCTGTTAGACTAAATGCCTGCTCGATGTTGTAACGTGCAACCAAATAAACTTGAGATAAAAGAGAAGCAATTAAGATTGAAAGAGCAAAATTCAAAGCAATTTAATTTAATGCACTTATCTCATTGCTTAAGGTTATGCCCCGCTTCCCATTAAGCTTGGGAGCGAGGACCCGAGCGGGTCCGCATGTGCAAGTCAGGAGGAGGTACTTTTACTTTTCATTCCTCCTTGACTTAACACAATAAGCATCTGTGTGAAATTCTGCACGTCCTTGCATGCATACACAGAAACAACACAGATAAATAAAATATTATTACAATCTCAAACGTCTCAAACTGAATTACAACAATGAAGGAAAACAAGAGCGGGCCTATGTCCCATACAAAAAATGTAAAAGATTACAATGATGGTTCACTGGTTCAACAACTCCTAGTCCACTGATTCAGCTATCTCAATAAGTCCTTCTGGTACTCTGGCTCGTGATCTGACATACATTCCAAATACACGAATTTATGTCAGCAAGGGTCTGCAAGTGAAAGTGAGACGACCCAAGGCAAGTTGTACGAAAATTAATAAACTATGAAGCATTAATCGTTTGCACAAGATGTCAGTAGCAGGGTTATAAACATAGCAAATTTAGAGTAAAGTAAAGTACTTCTAACATGGCAGTTCTAGAGAATTTAAAGACAAGCATTAATGAACATGGCAATTCTATAAATGTTATCAACATGGCAATTCTAGTGTTCAACTGTAATAACAATAGTGAGTTTACGTTATGTGTCAATGTTTTCTATCACTCATATAGGTTTCTCGCCTTTAAGACATGATGAGTGAATCATTCTTCTGACGGGGGTATAACCGTGATTGACGCTACCCACCGCATGCGGATGGTGTTCTTGAAGAGAAGATCCTTTCATAAGTTTAGTGGCCGCTCAACCCTAACACCATCCAAAATTTGTGCTGGAACACGAGCCAGCCTAATCGACTTACACGACATCACGAAATCAAGATTTGCCTCTGAGGCGCATGAATTCACGAATTCAAGCATTGTCTAGAAGTTCCATTAATCTCTGTTCTGGTAACGTGTTTATAAGCAAGATGTGCACCATATTAATAATCAGCAATTCTTATCTTACAACATTTAGAGCAATATCTAAAAATGGGATATACGGATTGATTAGTGAACATGCTGCAAACAATTATTTTTAATTGCCAATCTTAAAAATTAAACATGCAGAGTTATATCAATGTGTCACATTTTTAGCCTAGAACATCATAGTATTTTTCATGCACGTCATTTCACAGGTAAATTTCACATTATTCAGCTTTGAGTGAAAAAGACGATTTTAACTTTAAACTTCAAAAATTCATAACAAATTGTACACTTGCCTGTTTTCGATGAACTTGTTGTCGTTGGTTTCTTCTCGACGAGTACCACGCTACGGTGCAATCGGTTCTCTGATTTGATTAAATATATACAGAATTAGGTCCTTTACGACATGTCAAATGTTAAAAATCATCCTTATGACGTCTAATAATTTGTTTTTATTAAGTTCTATAACCTAGGGTGTGGCTTATAGCATATTAAAGGAAATGAAAGGGAAATGTTTAGAAATGGTAGGAGATAATGCTACGAAAACAAGGAAAGTATTAGAATTAGTAAAATAATTATGGGATTTCAAATACTTGCCAAAGAATGGGTCTTAATAAAAATTTTAATACTAGGGATTTAATATGTTTAAAGTGTCATTAATCATTTGATAAGAAGTTTCATGAAGTATATATAGAAGTATTTCAAAATTTGAATTGGAATTTGAATTAATAATAATCATGGGGATTAAAGGGATTTGATTAGAGAATAATACCAAATCTTCTATAGCCTTTATTAGGATCAAAAATGGAAAGTTCTGATTAAAAAGGAAGGTTTAAAATCTAAAAGAATATGGAATGAAACAAGGAGATTAATTGTAATTAAGGGTGGGATTCAATAGTTATTAACATGGTTAAAATTCTCATATGAGTATTTAAGGAAGGGATTTAAATATTAGGAGAAAATGGAAAGGGACAAGGAGATAAATAGTAATTAAGAGAGGGATTAATAGATAAGAAATAAAAAGTCTCCCATGCTGATATGTAAGTAAATTTGGATTCAAATTTGATTTATTTATTAATGAAATTATATACTAATTGATTTAAAAGTTAAGGTAATTTGGAAAGTTGAATTCATACTAATAATTAGGGAGAAAATAATGGGTTTAATAGTTATAGTCTTAATTAGGATTTAAATAGGAAGGGTATTTAAAAGAATTTGAATTTTAAAAAAACATTTGAATTTGAAATTTTAAATATAAGAAGAAGAAGATTTAATAAGCTAACTAATGTTAGTATATTAATTAGATATACATATCAAAAGTATACTAATGAAAGACATTCATAAATAGAACTCACTCCAGCGTATCAGAAAATACAGGTCGTTACATTCTACTTACCTTAAGAAAAATTTCTTCCTCGAAATTCTTATGAACCAAGATGCGAGGAATAAGTGAGGATGATGCTCGCGCACTTCCTCTTCCAATATACACGCACCACACTCTCTACTACGCTCATACACTACCCATAAATAACAATCATGCCATTACACATAAACGCTCAATTATAATTAACACTAATAATAATAGCAGTAGTAATAATAATAATAATACTAGTTAACAATCATACTTATAATAATATTAACACTCACCCATACCACACAAATTATATATCAATAATAATACAAATATTTCACAACTAAAGCATAACACCATTCATATAATATGATCATATAATACAATTAAAACCAGTATTATAATTAAGATAAATAGTAGCACTTTACTATACACACAGATCAACTTACTAACTGCAAGTGTGTCATCATCTTGCACACTCACTTTATTACTAATACATTTTGCACTACCATATGTATATGTCACGTCCCGCTTCCCAAAAATATGGAGGCGAAGCGTGAGAAGGTCCGCTCAGACTTGAAGCTGCAAAGCTGCAAGTCCGATAAGCGTCAATCAACTTTTAAAACTGCAGGTCCTTGCAACGCGAACGAAACAAAGATAATAATAATGAAATGAGACAAAAGAGATATCTCAGAATATCCATAAAATGAATTTCAACATCACAGAAAAAGCCACCAGGCTAAAAGAAAAAGAGTCTAAAGGCCCAAACATGGCCAACAAAAGTACAGCGTACAAAACAAAGGTGCCACGCACCAACAACTAACAGCAAAACCTAAAGCAAAAGAAAGCTCAGCAAAGTCACTCAGAAAAGGTCACCGGTGTCTGCAAAACTCCTCCTGGGTAGACATGGACTCAGACTCAGCGTCAGCAAAACACCACGTACTCAGCAACGGTCTCTGGCTCAGGGTCTAACATGTGACACCCAAAAGAGCAAGGGGCACATGTCAGCAAGTCTACAAGAGACTTGTGCAAGAAAACTGAAAGTAGGCAAAAGTAAAGCAACCTAGCAGTTCTAGCATGAATGCAATGACATGGCAGTTAAAGTATGAGCGCAATAAGTAAAGTAAAGTAAAGTAAGGTACGAGCATGACATTTAAACATGGCATGGATGACAAGTATTACATGAATCATTCACAAGACAAGTACAAGACAAGGAAAGTAAGCACCTCGTGCACAGAGATTCCACCTTCTGGCTAGAGGGCTGATCGGGCCACTCCTAAGCTCAGGTGACCGTTTATCCCTACCCCTCCACGTGTATCGAGCCAGGGCCTTACCCCCAAACATGGAATGCTCACTTCTGGATCACGAGCCAGGAAGTGTTTTAACAAGTATGGCATAGGGGTGCACCTAGCCGGAAACACGGAAACACGGATTGTACAAGTATTTTGTAGCGTGTGCTACGATGCAACAATCAATTTGGATGACATGTAAGATGCAATGCATTGCAGTTAAAAGTGCGTACAGGTAAGGAAGGTAAATGTGACAGTTTAGTATGCATGAACAACATGTTTAAAGGGTTGGATCTAGCTTCGTTGTCAAGCTAGATCAATTTAGGTTACGGATCTAGTTTCGTTGTCAAACTAGATCAAGTAGGCGTCTAGCCAGCTATCATTTCACTGACTAGTCTCTTTTACGCTAGGAACAAGGATGTGGCCTAAAAGCATGGCCCTACACAAGAGTTGGCAAGTTTCACTTGCCTGCAAGTACGACGTCTGAGAAACAACGTCCAAGAGAGTCCAAAATCACAATTATCCTACGTGCACAAGTCCACCGGCCTAAAGTCCATATTATTAATCTTGATTAGTGAATTTAAAACATTTAAAATACTTTAAAAATACTGATTTTAGTCTTGATTAGCATGCATTGGGTTGGGGGTCCTAGGGGTGTAAAGTGTTACCTCAACACGACGCGAAAGCTACACCGGCGTCGGGTAGCGACGCCGGGGGTTGGAATAAAAGAACGCGCTCCAAGTCCTGATTCCAATTAGATTCCTCGTTGGAAATTTCAGAGCAATCAACCGGAGCAACGATTCCAGATTCCAAAGCTAGCACGTGCGACGACGGGCTACGACGTGTCGCAACGTCGTACGCGGCAAATCGTCGGAGAGAAAGCACCTAAGTGGGGCCCACAGTAGTCCTAGGGACCTATGGGGGACCCACAATACCTCTGGAGAACTTGGGGGGCCCACGGCGGCAAGTTCTGTGACGGGTGTGGGGTTGCGACGTTTGGCTCTCGGTCGTACAGCCTTGGTGCGGGGATCCCATCGGTCGGTGCGAGGAAACGGGGCTTGTGCAGTGCTTGGTCGATCGCAGTGCGGCGGGGGCTTGTTTCTCTCGGTCGGAGCGGGGGAGGCCATCGGTCGGGCGCCTTGGATGCGGGGGCTTGGGCGCTGCAACGTTGCAATGTTGCGGGGAGCGGGCGGGAGCGGGCGTGAGCGGGGGCGGCTGTCGGTCGGGCACGGCGCGATGCGGGGCGACAGAGCGGGGGTCGGTGCGGTGTGGAGCGGGCGGGTCTCTCGGTCTGACCGAGAGATCCTCTCGGTCGGAGCGGGGGACGGAGCGGGCGGCTGTGCAGCAGGTGCGGGCAGGGCTTGGTGCGGGCGGAAGCATCGGTCGGAGCGGGGAAAATGGCCTCGTTTCTTCGGTCGTGCGGCAGCTGCTTGTCGCAACGTTGCGACGATTCGTCGCAACGTCAAATTTGGGTTTTGGAAGTGGCTAGGGTTATTTTCTTGCGAAAATAAGTCTTCCTAGAGGTTGTTTATATAGTGTAGAGGGGTTGACTAGGTCTATGGCTAATCCTAATGAGATTAGGAGTTTAAAATAATTTAAAATTCAAATCTAACCAACTCCAACTTCACCCAAGGCTTTGATGCGGTCCAAATGAGCTGGAAATTGGCTCAAAAATTCTTTAAAACTTTTTAAACTCAAATAAATTTTATTTGGCCGAAATTAATTTAAAACGTAATTATTAAAAATATTATAAGCCTTGTTAAAAATATAAAAGTGGTCATATGAACTCCAAAAATTATAAAATAAATATAGGGGTGATCGTGATGACGAAAGTGAGCTAACTAAGAAGACGGATCTCAATTTTGACGTCGGACGACGAAACTAAAAATAGAAACGTCTCCCGTCAAAAGTGGGAATCGCAACTTCTCATCGAATAAGATTAAATTGTGGGAAAACGACTCGAGAAACGTCATTCCAAATTAGTGCCATTATTTAATACTCTTAGAGACGTTCACAACGGCATATCACACTAAAGTGTTCACAAACAAACAAAGTCTAAAATAAACACGTGCACAGCCAAAAGCACGTGCACGAACAACGTATAACGAAAAGTGGTCGTTACATCCTCCCCACCTTAGAATAAATTCCGTCCTCGGACTTTCTAATATAGCTAGTCACTCTAGTAACTACCCCAATCAAGTCACTTTATACTTCAAACCAGGTATAGTCATTACACGTGCTTATATGTGCACTAGGTAGTCAAACATTATCACTACCAACACGTATATATATACATTCACGTAAGTCATATACTTATACTTATTATAGTCAGTCAAACTCATACACGTATTTCAATATATATTTAAGCATGCATCCCTTATATAACTACTACCTACCTAATCACAAAATAATATTTCAGATCTCATATAAGTATGATCTCACACTTAGCAAATACAATCATTGCTCTACATATAGATAGCTACCTATGCCCAAACATCAAGGGTATACTACCCTCTAATATTTCCTAGTATACATCCAACGCATCAACTCATGTAGTCACACCATACCATAATTAAATCAAGTTTCACTATATATATATATTCACCACTACTATAGTTTCACAATATATAGTCATTCAATTACATGCAAATAGTTCACCATATATTCACATCACGTACGGTCCTATAACCGTATTTACGACACGCCACATATATCATAGTCATCAATACCTATAACTAAGCACATACTTACCCGTGCATGGTGCACACCCATACACGCCAACATTTCATTTACATACACCAATCATACCATCATATATCCAGTTCATCTACACAGCTAGTTTAGCTAGCACACATACGTTCACACAGGCAAGTCCTTAGTAATTAACTATACCACAAGACCAACACCTATAACTATATACTGGTGTAGCGATCCACAATCATGTGTGTAACACAACCAGGCACAACCACTCCTATCACTATACATACATCAAACATTTCTATATTCAACTACAAACATACATTCAATATTCTTAGAGTATACCCACTCAAGCTTGAGTGAGACTCAATACACATATCAGAATATTCTATATACGTAACACGGCATTCATACATATACCAATATCACTCCAATATTTATATATATGTCTACCAATACAACCATATTCATACCATAAGTCAATCACACTTAATATTTAGTCAGGTAATACTTACATAGTTCAATCACTCTATATACCATAATAATAATAATACAGACATCAGCACACGTATAATTATAATACACTCCCTAATACATGCATACGTATTCATCGTATAGTCACACGCATGTAACATATATATTCACACCATAGCCTACTACCTATAATTAGTATACTAACACATCTATACGTTCATAATTAAGATGTGCAATAGTCGTGTATACCTCACGGTATGCACGCATGCAACATCCCGAAAAAGCAAGCAATACCAATCAAAATTATAATCCTACTACCATATGTATATCACCTATATACTCCTGCAACGAAACGTAACTACTTACATATAAGCACATTTCATATCCACGTACGAGCACATACTCACACGTACTAGTATATAGGTCATATAGTAGGCCTACTCCCTTAACCATAGATACACTTATTATTATCACTCCTAACATACACATAGATTTACCAATCATTTTATTTCAACCATTACAAGTATCTCTAACTACACGCACTCCATTAGATATTTCAACGCTAACTCTTATATACACAGGCATCCCTAGTATAGTATAGCTAACCACACACAAATCTATAAATACTAACACATAAACATCTTATTACAATCACAAATAACTCCGAGTATATATATATATATCACACACTAGGCAAGCATCAATATACTTATGGGGGCACACTCATTCAAGCCCACGTACACAACTTGGGTACGTGCACTACGACTACGTCATAAGGTCCAAGGGCCTACTAACAACTTAGAGTTGACACAGACATTGACGGACCCTAAGGCCTAAGCAATAAAGAGAGGTCGAGAGCGTGACGAGGGAAGGATCGATAAGCACGAGTTCAGATAGGACGAATACAAGGAGACAGCTTGGTTAGACGAAACATTGACTCAAAGGTGATGTTTAGGTTGAGGGAAAAGGGAGATGTAGTGATGCTTATATAGGAGGGGGAAAAGAAATAGGGTAAATAGCATAAGCTAAAATACGTGGAGTTTGAAAACTGTTGTACTTCAAAAGTTGAAATCCTCGTCTGAAAAGAAATATTTGGAGAGCGATAAACGAGTTGTTCAAAATAAGTTTGAGTCGAATATTCATAATAGGAGAAAATGGTCCATTGATCTATATAAAATCATTATAAAAGGAAGTAAAATCATTTACACGAATATTAAGGACGTGGTTTAGAAAATTTATACGTCAGTAATTTAATATAATGTTGTCAAAAAGTTTTGGAAAGTCAAGAATGAAATCAAGTAACGGAAGAATTTAAACTCATGTTAAATGCTTTCAAAACTTTAGGCTATGAAAAATTTAAAATGATCAATTTGAAACTACTTTTAGAGAACCATGGTTTGCCAAAAATGAAAAACTGATTTACACAAGGTTCTTAATATACGAGCACACCAAGTCTGGCACGGATATAAAAATAATTGAAAGTATGTATGGTGCACGGAAAAATAATAATAATGACTTAGTACAAGAATTATCAAGATCGAATAGCAAGTCTTTAAAATGAAATCACGGAGGGTCTAAATCAGGAAGTTGTTATGAAAATAGTAATTTTGCAAAAAATCTGAAGTAGCGAAAACGACGAGCAAAAACCAACTTGCTGAAAGCTGAAATTCCATGTGTCTTAAAAGTATATTAAAGTAAACACGACGTATCATTCGTATAACACAAATAAGAAGGAAAATTATAAATCGAATTGGGCAAAGCAAAAGTACGGTCCAGAATAAAATTAATATATGAAGGGGCAACGCATTTACATAAGTACGAAAAATATAAGCTGGAAAAATATTATAAGCTATAGTTCAAAATTTCCGACAAAAGTTTTTAAAATTTTAAATCAACGAAGGAGGATGAAGTATAAGTATATATGCATTAAAATTTGGGACAAGGTTAAACTTCGGAAAGGAGGAAGTCGAAAAATACTTTCAAGAGTTTCAAGGTTCGTAATGGAGAGGTTCGAAAATTGACGACGATCGTCATGAGGCGATCTCGAGAATCGAAGCAAGGAAATTGGTCGGATGATCAAAACATTCATACGCCTATGATATGAATCAGAAGAGTCTACGGGGAAACTCCTACAGTCGACCAACTAAAGATTAGGAACTAGGCGCTAAGACCTTCTAAGGGGCTGGACGGTAATGAAATGCGTTCAGCTTGGTCCGAAATCGATGAACCCAAAAGCGAACGACCGAAGGAAATTCTAGAAGTCTAATATGGTCAGAGTTGGGCAAGAACCACTAAGGTAACTCCTACGACGATTAAATCAATTGCTGACAGGGAGTCTAACTAACAATCAGAGGCCTCTAACTAGCAAGCACAGACGTCTAACTAAGTCTTCTTACCACCTAGTGTCGTAAGAAAATGACTAGACTCAGGGCTTATGACTCGGATGTTGCAATTTATTTAATGGACATTCCGTTATTATCGTTGTTTCGTTAATTCGCAATTGCAAGACGACCTACATGGGCCACCAACAAAACCTGTCATGCCCCGCTTCCCAAAAATATGGAGGCGAAGCGTGAGAAGGTCCGCTCAGACTTGAAGCTGCAAAGCTGCAAGTCTGATAAGCGTCAATCAACTTTTAAAACTGAAGGTCCTTGCAACGCGAACGAAAAAAAGATAATAACAATGAAATGAGACAAAAGAGATATCTCAGAATATCCATAAAATGAATTTCAACATCACAGGAAAAGCCAACAGGCTAAAAGAAAAAGAGTCTAAAGGCCCAAACATGGCCAACAAAAGTACAACGTACAAAACAAATGTGCCACGCACCAACAACTAACAGCAAAACCTAAAGCAAAAGAAAGCTCAGCAAAGTCACTCAGAAAAGGTCACCGGTGTCTGCAAAACTCCTCCTGGGCAGACATGGACTCAGACTCAGCGTCCGCAAAACACCACGTACTCAGCAACGGTCTCTGGCTCAAGGTCTAACATGTGACACCCAAAAGAGCAAGGGGCACATGTCAGCAAGTCTACAAGAGACTTGTGCAAGGAAACTGAAAGTAGGCAAAAGTAAAGCAACCTAGCAGTTCTACCATGAATGCAATGACATGGCAGTTAAAGTATGAGCGCAATAAGTAAAGTAAAGTAAAGTAAGGTACGAGCATGGCATTTAAACATGGCATGTATGACAAGTATTACATGAATCATTCACAAGACAAGTACAAGACAAGGAAAGTAAGCACCTCGTGCACAGAGATTCCACCTTCTGGCTAGAGGGCTGATCGGGCCACTCCTAAGCTCAGGTGACCGTTTATCCCTACCCCTCCACGTGTATCGAGCCAGGGCCTTACCCCCGAACATGGAATGCTCGCTTCTGGATCACGAGCCAGGAAGTGTTTTTAACAAGTATGGCATAGGGGTGCACCTAGCCGGAAACACGGAAACACGGATTGTACAAGTATTTTGTAGCGTGTGCTACGATGCAACAATCAATTTGGATGACATGTAAGATGCAATGCATGGCAGTTAAAAGTGCGTACAGGTAAGGAAGGTAAACGTGACAGTTTAGTATGCATGAACAACAAATTTAAAGGGTTGGATCTAGCTTCGTTGTCAAGCTAGATCAATTTAGGTTACGGATCTAGTTTCGTTGTCAAACTAGATCAAGTAGGCTTCTAGCCAGCTATCATTTCACTGACTAGTCTCTTTTACGCTAGGAACAAGGAAGTGGCCTAAAAGCATGGCCCTATACAAGAGTTGGCAAGTTTCACTTGCCTGCAAGTACGACGTCTGAGAAACACCGTCCAAGAGAGTCCAAAATCACAATTATCCTACGTGCACAAGTCCACCGGCCTAAAGTTGTCACGCCCTGCTTCCAAAAACGAACGGAGGCGAAGCGTGACTAAGGCCCGCTTAGGCCAGAGCTGAGAAGCTCGGACCCAATAAGCGTCTGTAGGGGTACCATTTAAAAAAATTCAGGTTCTTGCATTTATAAAGTTCGAAACAACAGAAAGTACAGAAGGGAAGTTGCATTCATTAAATTAGAGATATAATATCCAACTGGTACAAGTCTAAAAGAAGCCTAAGCATGGCGACAAAAGTTTAAAGATAACCCGAAAAATAGTAACCTCTGAGAGTGGCGACTAAAAGACCTCGAGGTCTGGTCCTTGTCAGTACGTACTCTGATGACGACGTCCTCGGCTCCACGTACTCCAACGAGTCTGCCTCGTCCACGGTCTCTGGCTGAACACCTGACGTACATCACCCAAGAAAAAGGAACTGTACGTCAGGTAAAGTCTACAAGAAGGGTTAGACTTTACTGCAACTGCACCGAACTTTAAACAGCGGTTTACTGGTTAATTAACATGCTAAGGTTCTTTTACACAATAGTTTATTGGTTGATTAGCATGCTGTGGTTATAACAGGGTAACACAACAGGAAGTAACGTAGCAGGAAAGTAAAACGGGACAAGTAGTAGTCGTAGCGTGTGCTACCGACTACGGGGACTAACCTACAGGTGTCAAGACAAGACGGGACGTGACGGGACAAGACAGGACAAACAGGACGGGACAAGACAAGACAAGTGTGACACGAAGGGTTCACGCCTTACGGTTCGAGGGGGATCAGACCCTCTTGCCATGCGCACGCTCAACCCTACCCCAACCCAGGAACTTAGGACAAGAAGTACATGGATCACTTCCGCTAGGGAAGCATCCGAAACGCCCGCAAGCTTTTTTGTATAACAGGGATCACTTCCGCAAGGAAAGCATCCGAAACACCCGAAGGCTTTTTGTGTAACAGGGATCACTTCCGCAAGGAAAGCATCCGAAACGCCCGAAGGATTTTTGGTAACAGGGATCACTTCCGCAAGGAAAGCATCCGAAACGCCCGAAGGCTTTTTGTGTAACAGGGATCACTTCCGCAAGGAAAGCATCCGAAACGCCCGAAGGCTTTTTGTGTAACAGGACATGACATGACAAGTGTAGGGAGTTGTTATTCTAGGGTGTCCACACGCACGCACACGCAAGATAGTCCTATGTTGTCAGCAGTTTATTGTTGTCAGGCTCAGACTTCGTCGTCAAGTCTGAGCCGTCACGGGTCGTCCTGGACGCTATCATTTCACGTCCGGTTCTCATCACACACAATCTAACAGTTCTAGTAATCTAAGACCAAAGCATGGTCAAAAACACAAGTGGGTACACTTGCATGCGGTGGCGAGTGTGTCGTCCGTCCAGGTCGTCGCGTCCAGTCGTCGCGTCTGCGGTAGTCCGTCTGAAAAGGGATCACGGCGACGGTGTCAGGTCGCGTTTTCCAATAATCCTATTTAGGTTCATTTCTAGGTTGTCGGGACTACCCTAATTGTCAAAATCACAATTTTTGATGTTCAGCCCTATTCGACGATTCTATCCTATGTGCACAGTCAAAAAGTTCATTCGTCGATATTCTAGATTTGCACAACATTTTAAAAGAGCGAAAAGTAAATTTAATTCCAATTTGTCGATTTTTTTAGTTTAGGGTTCGATTCGCTACGGTGGGGGTTTCTACGAGTTAGGGGAAACCAACCTGAATGAGGAACGCGCATTTAATCTGGTGTCGGGTCTGAAAATGGTGACGGTGCTCGTGTCCCCGACTGCGGGTAGCACAGTGGAGATCGTCTCAGGATCGCCTCAGGTGTGTAACGGCTGTGGGTAGCACAGCGGGGATGTCATGGCTACAGAACGTCGTCAGAACCGCCTTGGTCACGAGCAGTGCAAAGAAGCGGCAACGTAATCGCCTCGGTTGCGTGTAGCGTGACGAGACGGCATGTGAACGGTAGCGGTAACGGCCACGATGCCTGGAGAGTGTTCAGACATTCAAACAATGTTTGCCAAATTTGCAACCGAATAGTTGCTACAAAAATGGGCACTAGCATCCTATAGTAACCTATGAGTTTACTATCATCCATCATAGCTTACTATATCCACATGTATCACACTGTTGACCAAAGAAGTATGCTACAACACTCACGTTACTGTTGCTGTGTAGGGGTGAGGCCACGACTTGGCCGTGAGTGGCAGCGGGTTGGGCATCACCGGTGGGCTTGGTGATCTACGGGAAACATGGAAGAATTGAAGGCCTTGCGGTTCGCGGCAGCATCGTGCGGTGGCCGGTGTTCAGCAGCGGCGGCGCTGGGGAGGGCAGCGGCTGTCGGGGGAGCACGGAGCTGCGGATCGTGGCGGCGCCTCGATCGGAGCCGGTGAGATCGGGAGGCGCCGAGAGGCGAATGGCGGCCGCGACGGGAGTGCAGCACACGGCGGCGCTCGGGGATTTGCGGCAGAGAGAGGGGAGATGCGGGCGGCGATCACGGCGGCGCCGTGCGGGGAAGCGAGGGCGAGGGGGCCGGTGTCGCTCGGGGCTCGGGGAAAGGCCGTCGGCGAGATCTCGCGAGGGGGGCGACGTCGCGGGCTGCGACGGCGTGAATCGCGGCGGGGATCGGGGATGCAGGTGTGCCGTCGAGCGGAGGAGGGATGAGAGGGAGAGCGGGGATCTGAGAGGAGAGGGGGGAAAGATGGCCGCCGTCGGGCGGATCGCCGTGCCGCCGTGGGAGAGAGAGAGGGGGGGAGATCGGGATGGGAGAGGGAATTTTGGGGGTCGGCGGCGGCTGCGTGAGTGAGGGTTTGGATTGTTTTAGGGTTAGGGTTGATTTTAGGGTTAGGGTTATAATAGGGTTTTATTTGATAAAGAGCCCTAAGTTAAAATCTTAAGTGGGCAAAGGGGAGAGTTGAAGGGGGGTGCTGATTGGGGTAAGCCTAGGGATAAATAGAGGGTCAGATTTGGAAAAAGATTTAAACGTTTTTCTTTTTTAAAAAGAAGATTTGGCCAGATTTTGCTTAACAGATTTGAATTTTGAAAAGATCAACGCAAATCAACGGTCCAGGCTTCTCGGAGTGATAACTCTCAATCCGGACGTCAGAAAAATAATCCGAAAATACCGGGGCGATCGTGGAGACGAGACACACAAATCTACGGAGCCCGATCGTGTGTAACGCCTACCAAAAATTTACGTAAAATTGGGAATGACGTTTTGAGTCAAATGACTAAAACGCCCCTATCATTCAAATTCGTTTCGTGAGAAAACGAGCCGCGGAGGACGTTCCCAAAAATTACTATAAAATTCAACACCGCAAAACGATCGCAACGGCATATCACATCACATATGCCGGAGCTCGAAAATAGCCAAATAAAATACGTGCACGATAAAACACGTGCGCGCAGAAAATTACAAACGGTCGGAAAGCGGCCGTTACAAAAGTCCATATTATTAATATTGATTAGTGAATTTAAAACATTTAAAATACTTTAAAAATACTGATTTTAGTCTTGATTAGCATGCATTGGGTTGGGGGTCCTAGGGGTGCAAAGCGTTACCTCAACACGACGCGAAAGCTACACCGGCGTCGGGTAGCGACGCCGGGGGTTGGAATAAAAGAACGCGCTCCAAGTCCTGATTCCAATTAGATTCCTCGCTGGAAATTTTAGAGCAATCAACCGGAGCAATGATTCCAGATTCCAAAGCTAGCACGTGCGACGACGGGCTACGACGTGTCGCAACGTCGTACGCGGCTAATCGTCGGAGAGAGAGCACCTAGGTGGGGCCCACAGTAGTCCTAGGGACCTATGGGGGACCCACAATACCTCTGGAGAACTTGGGGGGCCCACGGTGGCAAGTGGTGCGACGGGTGCGGGGTTGCGACGTTTGGCTCTCGGTCGTACAGCCTCGGTGCGGGAGATCCCATCGGTCGGTGCGAGGAAACGGGGCTTGTTCAGCGCTTGGTCGGTCGCAGTGCGGCGGGGGCTTGGTTCTCTCGGTCGGAGCGGGGGAGGCCATCGGTCGGGCGCCTTGGATGCGGGGGCTTGGGCGCTGCAACGTTGCAACGTTGCAACGTTGCGGGGAGCGGGCGTGAGCGGGGGCGGCTGTCGGTCGGGCACGGCGCGATGCGGGGCGACAGAGCGGGGGTCGGTGCGGTGCGGAGCGGGCGTGTGGAGCGGGCGGGTCTCTCGGTCTGACCGAGAGATCCTCTCGGTCAGAGCGGGGGACGGAGCGGGCGGCTGTGCAGCGGGTGCGGGCGGGGCTTGGTGCGGGCGGAAGCATCGGTCGGAGCGGGGAAATGGCCTTGTTTCTTCGGTCGTGCGGCAGCTGCTTGTCGCAACGTTGCGACGATTCGTCGCAACGTCAAATTTGGGTTTTGGAAGTGGCTAGGGTTATTTTCTTGTGAAAATAGGTCTTCCTAGAGGTTGTTTATATAGTGTAGAGGGGTTGACTAGGTCTATGGCTAATCCTAATGAGATTAGGAGTTTAAAATAATTTAAAATTCAAATCTAACCAACTCCACCCAAGGCTTTGATGCGGTCCAAATGAGCTGGAAATTGGCTCAAAAATTCTTTAAAACGTTTTATACTCAAATAAATTTTATTTGGCCGAAATTAATTTAAAACATAATTATTAAAAATATTATAAACCTTGTTAAAAATATAAAAGTGGTCAAATGAACTCCAAAAATTATAAAATAAATATAGTGGTGATCGTGATGACGAAAGTGAGCTAACTAAGAAGACGGATCTCAATTTCGACGTCGAACGACGAAACTAAAAATAGAAACGTCTCCCGTCAAAAGTGGGAA
The DNA here is from genome assembly GCA_030789695.1 of Scilla litardierei. Taxonomy (NCBI): domain Eukaryota; kingdom Viridiplantae; phylum Streptophyta; class Magnoliopsida; order Asparagales; family Asparagaceae; genus Scilla; species Scilla litardierei. Next base: position 9,207 of record JAULAV010001949.1, on the reverse strand, counting down.
TCGCAACGTCTCATCGAATAAGATTAAATTGTGGGAAAATGACTCGAGAAACGTCGTTCCAAATTAGTGCCACTATTTAATACTCTCAGAGACGTTCACAACGGCATATCACACTAAAGTGTTCACAAACAAACAAACTCTAAAATAAACACGTGCACGGCCAAAAGCACGTGCACGAACAACGTATAACGAAAAGTGGTCGTTACAGTATACAATCAGAATCCCCAATCATATTGTTTTACATGTCATATAAACACATCACTCAATACTAGCACATTAATAGTCAATCAAATAATACTACAATAGTATAATCACACTACACCTTATGTAATACACTATACACACCACATAATAAGCATCACTACACAATTATATGCACACCATATATTACACCATACATAAAAACGGACATGTCCTACTTACTCGGCACTAGGGCCACTACAATCTACCCACCTTAAAATCAAGTCCGTCCTCTGACTTCCTTGTGTATCGCCAACTTAAGCATGACCAGACCTAGACGTTGAGAGAACTCTACCCCAAGCATTATAAAAACAATGTATCACTCACAGTCATGCACTACACATACATCATATAGTCACATACCTATAAATACACACATACACATTACATACATATTCGTACTTACATTATTACACACCTACTTATATCTACGCAAAACTTAGACATACACACTATATGTTCACACAAGTATACATAACCATAGTAATTTACATATAGCTAGTATACTATTACATATACCCATCCATACATAGTTACAAACATACAATTATGTATATCTCCTGGTATACACATGTACATACAGCATCCCGTAAGGACAAGCAATACTATACAATATTATAACCCTACTACTATAAAATACTTAATTTAATGCGCTTATCTCGTTTCTTAATCCCGACAATTTAGAGACAGCTACTCAATGCTGCTTGACTCTTGTGTAGAGAGTTCGAAACGGGTTGGATCATTTTTTTGTTGTCCTGCGATCGAACATCCCCATGTTTTCTTGGATGGAAGGCACCCGAAAGGAAACAGAGGTCTACCACGAATATCCACCAGCCATGTCGGATGGAGCCCTGAGTTCTGGTGGCTTGGTCAGAGATGGATCCAGGCTTAGGTCAGAGTTACATGAAAATCGGCGAGCTTGGTTGAATTTCCATGGAAGTCGACGACGGCTTTGGAGGGAGCTTGAGGTCGAACCTGAGGAGGGAGGTCGAGCTCCATGAATAGAGGTTGAGGTGCTTGGTAGACATGCTCGATCAATGACTGCCATCGGTGACCACCGAAACTGCCATCATCGACCCAGGGAGTTATTGACGAGCTTCGATCGAGGAAGTTCGATGCTTGCTCGAGCCAAAGACGTGTCAATCGACCCAGTGAGCCTTTGATTACGCCAGAGGAGTGTCGATATCTATTGATCGAAGCCTGGCTGCCTTAAATTCTGTCGATCAAAGCCTGGGAGCCTCGAATGAGGGTTATCCGACCGTCCGGATGACCTCAAGGAAATAAGTACTCCATCCTACGGAGCCAATAGAAGGGGAAGCGGTTAGAGCCTGAGCCAATTATGCAATCTGTCGAGCGACTCCGGGGAGCCTTGATCTCTGATCGATGCATGGGAGCCTCAAGTTCTGTCGATCAAAGTCTGGGAGCCTCGATCTCTATCGTGCGATGCTGTGGAGCCTCGACCTCTGATCGACCGATGCATGGGAACCTCGAGCTCTGTCGATCGAAGCCTGGGAGCCTCGAGTTCTGGCTAGGACGCCTGAGAGCCTTGATCTCTAATCGATCGATGTGTGGGAGCCTCAAGTTCTTAGTTGATCGATGCCAGGACCCCTAATCTTGGCCAATCGCTACAATCCCTTCGTCTACATCATCAAATTCATCATCGACCAACGACACATCATTAGAGATTTGATCTGTTACGACTATTTTGACCAGGCCCGGAGGAGCCAAGTCAACTACAACCAGTCAACCGGCCTACTACGGCCTTGGAGCCCCGGACCAAGGATCTCACGGGCGGGCCGCGCTTCTCCACCCAAGATGAAGGACCAAAAGAAGGCCCACTTCTATAGTGTAGGAAATCGGGGCCCAAATCAAGGAGGCGTTCGCGAAATAAGGCAACCGCCCAAATGCCATCACTCTCGCCAATAGTGGCCTGACTTAAATAGCCATCGCTCTAGTCATCATGACATGACTTAATGGCCTTAACTCGCCAATCATGGCCATGTTCATGACATTCACTCCCTCATCAAGTGGGCGCAATTAGGGGGCCACCACTTCCCCATTTGCATGTCCCCATGAATGGCGGCCATGATATCACATCATGGCACATTATGAGGAGGATGGGCTATATGAGGAGGGCGGGATCTGGACGATCTACGAGGAAGGTATCACAAACTCCCTCTTTCACCTTCTTCCGCCTTGACATATTTCTCCTCCATAGCTCGGCTCGAGGATCGGGCTTCGTCTCTCCGTGAACCGAGCCCGATCCCACCGAGCTTCCCTCAGGCTAGATTTGACTTTGGCATCGGAGGGGATTCGGTCGGAACCAAGGTCCGACCACCCTGACGATCTCCTTCGTCCATTCAGGTCCAGGAGATCCTACGACACCGAGGCTACCCCTCAGCATCATCACAGTCGGAGCCGAGCGCCCTCATCCCCGAGCCCGTTCCTCTCCACCACTAGAAGATTGTCCCTTTGCCGAGGCCACTCCTCGGCTAGCCAACGCGAAGATCCGTGCGTCCCTCACCGAGCAACTCCACCGTCAACCGATCACGGAAATTATCATCCCGCCGAGGCTACCCCTCGGCCCGTCGGAGATCGGAACTGCGCCTTCCCGCTCAAGCGAACGCGCCATCGATCGACCACCCGGGTCGTCTCCGCCTCGCGTGACAGCCACGACAACATGGGGGTCCTGCGCGTCCCCTTTTGACCGCGTTGACCCGCACCCTCCATACTAGATTTGTAGGTGGAAAAAACACCCGTAAACATTTGGCGCCGTCTGTGGGAACGAGTCAACGCCCACGTAGTCAACCGCACGGGCAATACCTCGTTCCGTTAATCAAGAATCTGAAAGGCTCGACTGCCGAAGGGGCGGCAGACCACATCATCTTACCCTCACAATCTCTTCTCTAGTGAGGATCTGTACCTCACATCATTTGGTAGCAAAATCTTATTTGGGGTATGATGATGTGGAGATTTGTACTCTCTGGAAAAATCCCATTGAGGGATAAAGATCTTCGATCACCTCATCTCGAACTCTCTCACCTTGTGAAGGTTTGCATCTCGCATTATTTGGCCCTCCCCATTTCTTTCGAAGGCCGCCTCCTGTAGATTGGGGCTCCTAAAACAATAAGGGCACCAAAGGAGAAGGAGAGACCATCTCATCGTCCTCCGCCAACGGATCCTCCAGCGATCGACTGACGCCCCTCCATTCAAACTCCACCGCACCAGGTCCGAATCCAACGAGATCTGGATCCTTCGACGGACTCGCTGTCGAGAGGCTGGACCTGCGGCTGGAGATCACCGCCAATACCGATAGGACGGACACCGCTCCCGAGATCGATGGTGGTATCGAGAAGCTGGATCTGATCGGAGCACCGCTGTAAGTGGAACTGAACAAGGGCTTATTCAAGTCCCTCCAGTTCTGATGGAGGAGTCTAAGAAGGGATGAAAGAGCAAGGAAACTTCTGTGCTAAACAGCCAATCCATACCGAGCACATCAACCTCCGATCTCCGAGCTCAGAACCGTCTGAGCATCCGAGCTTATCTGGGTATCTCGAGCGACAATGTCGAGTCCCTCCCACCAAACTAGACATGCAACACCAAGCAGAGCAAGCTGAGTGAGCCGAGCGCCCCAAACGTTCGAGTACGCCGATCGTCCCGACCATAGCGGAGCAAGGCGTTTGGTTCGGCGGTGATTCTCGCGACACCGGTCGGCCGGACCATGTCAGATATGGTTCGGGCCACCTGGGGGCCCTTCTACACAGCCGAGTAGGCCTGGGCCGATGCATCCTTCACCAGCGACTTGTCGGGTGCCGACGGTGGACGCCCGAGCACGGTGATTCTTAGAACCACGATCTCCGTCGTCGCCACCAAGTCGGAACCCGAACCTCTCCGTGAATATTCCAACAGTGACGCTCGCGTACCACTCATTACATACTCCAAGGCCGATCGAGCGGAAGGAAGGATCACGGATCTGAGACACCATACCTAGGACGTTTCTATTGCCGGATAGATCGCGAGCCTGAAGATCCCCAGTTCTTCAATATTGCCAACATCTTTGGCGAGCTGTGTGTCCTTGTTGCAGTCTCCCCAGGTCAAAGAGGCTCCGCTCTGTCACCATCCCGATCAAATTCTCCTTGGAGCTCGGTCTCGAAGCTCGGCTTCGGCAGGACTCCTCAAGATCTGCAAAGACCACTGTCAAAACTTGGCATGCGTGCTCAAGATGCTCAGATCAGACGCTCAGCGAAGGCATGACACGCTCAAGTTGCTCATCAAAGTCAATGAACAGAGAAGGCGGTCTCGGACCTGAGCGAAGGTGGATCCTCGACTTCGAAACACCCGAGTAAAGGACCGAGCAAAGGAGGACCGAGCAGATGACTAAGCAAAGGTGGATCTCTGTCGAGACCCCACCCAGGTGCGCAAACACGCAGGTGATCCTGGCATTCCCAAGGATCTTAACGAGGATGTCCGTGCCTTTTCTGAGATCTGCCGTGACGAATCCGGGCCGAGCTTGGGGATGATGCCAAGCTCCTAGGGACAACTCTCTCCACCGCTCAGCTTGCTTCTGCCAAGCAGAATTTAGGGAAAGCCCGGTGTCGGTAATGTTTAGAAGTCCCTGTGGGATGCGCCTAAGAAACAAAGTCCGACGATGACTCCCTACGACAACAGCTTACATCAGGATCGTCTTTGCAAGCGAACGAAGACTCTGGAATCGCGCTATTGATGGCGCGATACTCTTAAGACTCCCTACATGGCCAACATCGACCGACCATCGCCTGGAATACTATCAACAGATAAGTCAACCCCCACTTTTTCTGTTTAGCTTCATCCTCCCAAATACTCTTTCTTTGGTCGTTGGTTAGCTATTTTCGGATCGTGATCGTTTATTAACAAAATCGACAGGAGTTGATACCAACGGTAAATTGCTTCAGCGATCCCCAAAGACCCTTGGGGGCTCGGTCGCTTCTACCCGCCAGAGCCCATACTTACTGATATTGAAGCTAACGACCACCTACGAACCAGCCACCTTGCAGAGCTGACGACGACAACGCCACCTCCTCTAACAATGCCATCGGCGGTAGAGGTGGCCGGAGTCAACTTGACATCACCAAGGAAGGGGAAGAGCTTCGCATTCGGTGGCACCGACGGGAGCTACAATCTGGGGGCCTGGACGTACTTCGCGATGAGCAGCTGCTTCCTCGACGATGGACTTCAGACAGACAACGGTGGGGATCCATCCCTGGGCCCACTCCTTGATGGTGCACTTCTCGATCTTGGGCCAGAGATCCTAGCGCTCGGCTTGGATCGCCGGTCTGCAGAAATCCGGTCACTCGACGCTACCGATGTCATCATCGGGTCAGCCCGCATCATCGCCGGCCGCGACCACCAATCCTCTTCTTCAACACTACTGTGCTCTCAACCACCAGCATCCAGCATTTGGACCCTCCGACAACAAAGACAGCTGAGGACCAATCTCCTCAAGCGGAGCAGCCCGAGGTCGGATCTCCTCCGACCCTCATCTAGGTCAGCGATGGCAGTGCCAATCCTCCCCTGGGTCGACAATATCAGCTCCGACTCTCTTCTGGATCGGCGACATCACCATCTGACCTGACTTCGATCTATGCCCCTGGTCACTGGGGGAGTCGATCGCAATGAAAAACGAGGCAAGGGGGTGTCGATCGAAATGCAAAACGAGGCGGGGGCACAGATCGATAGAGATCAGGGTTGCCACCAGACATCTCAGAGCTTACCACCATGTAGTCAGCTCTGACCTCCCTCCGACGAGGCTCCGATGTCCCTGGAGGAGACTCGACCTTCAGCGCCCCAGATCGAGTCTTGACATGGCTCGAACGGGGCCTCCAACGAAGCTCCGACGTCCTGAGAAGAGTGTCGACCATCAGCGTCTTAAATTGAGCTTCATCGGGCCTCGATTGGAGATTTTGACACAAACCTGAGCCGCCCTGGGTCGATAAAGCCCCCACCAAATTTCTTCGACGAGGAACGAAAGCATCCTATCCTCGATTAACTAAGATCAAACCACCGCCTGCCTTCTTGGACGAATCAAGAGGCATCCATGCCTTGTTCAAACAGGGAGCGAGGCATCCAAACTCTCCCGATCGATGCCGCCAATATTTCGTCGAGTTTTCCAAGCCTCACTGGAGCCAACTGCCGCCTCCCAGACTTCATCAAAGCTCACGGATGTTGCCAGCACTTCATCGGTGTCGACTCAGCTTTCTGAGCCTCGCGAAGAAACTCTCTGGTGTCGTCTCACCACGGTACATTGGCGGGTGCTCGATGGGATCATTGGATCTTCGATCTTAAGAATGTGCTCGCCTACAGATCGAACACTTCCAGCCAGCAGGAAGACTCGTCTCTATGGCTAAGAAGCATCTCTACAGACAAGTTCGTGGCGACATCGTGGGCAGCACGATCTGGCCGAAATGCGTCGTGAAGATCATTGACAAGATCATGGACGCCTTCTTCCGCCGCGACGAAAGCATCACCTGAGGATCCCTGGAGCCATGAAGGCTCTTCAAAGATGCTCGACATGACGACTCCCTGGGTCACATCCATGCCGAGCTTCCGAGCCACATTGTCAAGCTCACAAAGTCAGCTTTATCTAGACAGAGCTGTCAGCCATGCTGAGCTCTCCCTGCGAGCCGGGCCGAGCCGAGTTGACCCATCGAGTGCTTGAAGCTCACAGAAGTGGATCCGAGCTGCCCGACCTCATGAAAGTTCTCCAAAGGATAATCAAAGCTCCAGTCTCTCGGAGCACTCCTCAGATATTCGCCAACGATCAATCTGCACACCCTGACCCCATCAAAGGAGAGCTTAACAATCAAAGCCGCGTTGCCACCGATGACAGTAGAGCTGGAGCTGGAGCCGGAGCCGGAGCTAGGATCCAGACAAAAGCTGGAGCTGGAGTGGGAGATACGATCCAGACAGAAGCTGGAAATGGAACTGGAACTGTGTCTAGACAAGGCCGCCCCATCCAAGAGGAGGCCGACCACACCAGTTCAACCCATCCAAGAGGAGGCCGACCACACCTATTCAACCGACCCAGGAGGAGGCCGACCAGACGAGTCCGACCGCCTTGCCAAGTATCTGAGTCTCAACACCAGCCACCTTGTCGAGCTTACAAAGTTATCCCCACTGCGACGGAGCTGTTGAACCAACCCAGCTAGCAGACCTACCTCTGTCCGAGCCCACCGAATTGCGCCAACTTGATGAAATTTCCGATGGATCGATTTTGCCACCTTTCTGGGCCGAGCCGTGGAGGGGGCAAGGATAATGTGCGCGGGGGGACACCGACTACCTCCGCCTTCCAAGATCACTCAATGGAAACAGAGCAGAAACCGAGGCGATGACGTAAAATCTCTGCCTTCCAAGCGAACCAGTACTACCTTCCAAGCAGACAGTACAGGCTCCGTCATCAACACTTCAAAAGGCATCTCAAGGTTCTTAAGCATCTCAGCTTCAGGAGTCGCCTGACCGGGAAGATGCTCACCGCCGCTCATCTCCAAGATCAAACCTGAGAGATACTCATCACCTCATGATGCGAGGAAAATTCCCGAGTCTGAGCAACCCACCAGCTCCTCTGACCATGGCTGAGCCGATCTGGCCGAAGCACCATCGTCCGAGTTCGAGCATCCAGATTGCTCCTCCGACTGTGGCCGAGCCGATCTGGTCGAAGCACCACCGTCCGAGTTCGAGCATCCAGACCGCTCCTCCGACCGTGGCTGAGCCGATCCGGCCGAAGCACCACCGTCTGAGTTCGAGCATCCAGACCGCTCCCCCGATCGTGGCCGAGCCGATCTGGCCGAAGCACCACCGACTGTGCTGCTGGGTTCCCCCTTGCCGAATAGCTCCTGCATCAACCCGAGTGGGACGAAGTGGTTGCAGAGCGCCACCATGGAATCTTCAAAAGTCTTTACCCCTTTCGTCGGCCATAAGTCGAGGGGCAACCCCCCTCGCAACCAAACGAACGGATCGGCCGAAGGGCTGGGGGCAACCCCCCTGCATGCTGATCACTCCTACATCGGCCGTAAGTCGAGGGGCAACTCCCCTCGTAACCGAACGAACGGATCGGCCGAAGGGCTAGGGGAAACCCCCTAGCAGGCCGAGCAATCCTACGTCGGCCGTAAGTCGGGGGGAAACTCCCCTCGCAACTGAACGAACGGATCAGCCGAAGGGCTAGGGGCAACCCCCCAGCAGGCTGAGCACTCCTACGTTGGCCATAAGTCAAGGGGCAACTCCCCTCGCCACCGAACGAACGAGATCAATCTTAGTGCTAGGGGCAACTCCCCCAGCTGGTCGACCCACTACTTCATCGGCCGTAAGTCGAGGGGCACCTCCCCTCGCCACCGAACGAATCTCGGACCGACGATCTATCGTCACTAGCCAACTCTGCAAGAGGGAACAAATTTTACAGAAAGAGCAACTTCTCCCCCATTATACTACATCTCCCGACCTCCACCTCAACAATGGAAGAGCTCAGAAGATGGGGGGGCAATTGTTACGACTATTTTGACCGGGCCCGGAGGAGCCAAGTCAACTACAACCAGTCAACCGGCCTACTACGGCCTTGGAGCCCCGGCCCAAGGATCTCACGGGCGGGCCGCGCTTCTCCACCCAAGACGAAGGCCCAAAAGAAGGCTCACTTCTATAGTGGAGGAAATCAGGACCCAAATCAAGGAGGCATTCGCCAAATAAGGCAACCGCCCAAATGCCATCACTCTCGCCAATAGTGGCCTGACTTAAATGGCCATCGCTCTAGTCATCATGGCCCGAATTAATGGCCTTAACTCGCCAATCATGACCATGTTCATGACATTCACTCCCTCATCAAGTGGGCGCAATTAGGGGGCCACCACTTCCCCATTTGCATGTCCCCATCAATGGCGGCCATGATATCACATCATGGCACATTATGAGGAGGATGGGCTATATGAGGAGGGCGGGATCTGA
>JAULAV010001948.1:0-25004 GCA_030789695.1 Scilla litardierei | reverse complement strand
TAGTAAATCAATCATAACCTAACCGTCTATCAATCCTAGCGACAAATTAATTCTTTCATCGCAAGTCTAAAATCGGATCCATAGGGTTCATCTCCATGCCCTAGAACAACGGGACTACTCATAATTAATCATGGCAATCACAGAATAAAAAAATAAAAACATATAGCAATTCATGGTTGGGAGAAAACAATTCACAAAAACAAGAAATTTTAATAGAAAGAACAAACCAAATTGCGAGTCTTCAATCTCCAGCAGAGAATTACAATTAGAATCATCTTCAAAACTAATGTCTCGTCTCCCCTAAAACTAGAAAGAAAACTAGCCTTAAATACAAGCCAAAGTCGGCCAGAATATCCTGACAGATCTGCCCCTGGAGCAGCCCAGAACCCTAATTTGCAATACAGGCAGACTGCGCCACTCGGGTGAGTAGAACATGTCACACGGCCGAGTGTCGGACCCAAAGAAAAATAGAAACATTGGGGATTCGGGGGTCTGTCACTCTGCTCTACTCGGCCGAGTATAGTTTGTCATTCGGTCGAGTGAGCTTTCTCCCTTGGCCGAGTGAGTCTTCTCTTATTTCCCTCCAAACTTCAGAGAGTCAGTTAAAATCTCAGGAGGAAAACTCTGACGTACTCGGGCGAGTGGGCTTCTTCATTCGGTCGAGTGAGATCATTCACTCGCCCGAGTGGACTTTGATTCCAGGTGCTCTTGTATTCGTTGTACTCGGCCGAACACGTTCCTTCACTCGGCCGAATGAGCTGTTTGTTCGGCCGAGTGAGCTGTTTCTAGTGTCCTTTCTTCTCCTCCTTGCCTCCTCGTCGATTCTATCGATCTTCTTCTTCTTCCGCTCATCATCTAGCGCTGCTAGATCCAAGGTCACAGGCGGTGCTCCAGCATGCGTGAAAGTCCCTTGGTCTCATTTATGCTCCAGATCGCTCCATATTTCCTGAAATCCAACAAAAACAAGAAATAGTGAAAAGCAACACAATATCGTCGAATAATCGTGAAAAACGCAATATGGGCGATCGAAATGACATGCAAATATGCAGAAAAAAGGTGTAAAATAAGGAGCGATCATCAGACGTATGGACTATAGGCATCAGATGTCTGGAGGAGCTACACTCTGCGTTTCAGAGTATCAACTGCTTCCAGTCATCTGGAGGCATAAGTCAAGACTAATGGTCATGTCTTGGCAGCTTGACTACATCATTATAAATCTTAAATTAAGTATTGTAAAATCTGATAAAACTCCAATAAATTCCATATAATATGATGAACTCTAAGATATATCGAATGTCTAGAAAGTGCATTATTTAGAGATAATTTACACATCAAAGCACTAGGAAATCTTATGAACCCAATGGTATAAAATGTGATATTCTACTCTAATCATATGTGAAAAAAATGTCAGACCGCCTCTTCAACTTACTACAGAAGGAGGGAGAGGCGTTGAGAAGTTTTTTGAAGCATCTCAATTCTGAAAGGCTGAACATTCAAAGCTAAAGTGATGAGGTAACCATCGCTGCCCAAATGAAAGGGGTCCGATGTGAGGACCTAATGAAGTCTGTGAACCATAAACCAGACCTATATCAGCTCCTTACCATAACCGATTGGTTCATGATGGTGAAGGAAGCGCTTGTTGCTCAAGGGGACACTTCCAAAGCCCAGACAGAATCAAGGAGGGAAGAACAGCTCACTAAGGCTGGTAGGATCACCAAAAGCGAGACAAGAGCCCTAGAGATAGGTCGAATAGGCCTGACATGGTCTTTACAAAGATCAATGCTCTAAAAGAGGTAGTGATGGTTTACGCCCTGAACGAGGGGTACTTCAGCCGACCTTCTCCGAAAGTAAAAGGAGGCAAGCGACACGAAAACAAAATTTCACTACAAGAAAATAGGTCTTTACTAACGAGACCATTACTGACGGCCTAGTTTACCGTCAGCAAATGACTAATTTTACTTACTTTTACTGACAGTCGCAACAAGCCGTCAGTGATAGTGCACAACTACTGATGGCAAAACATGTCGTTAGTACAAGCCTACTATCACAGATGGAACGGTCAGCAAAACCATGAAATCACTGATGGTCCGTCAGTGAGATTTTGGCAAAACGACAGATACAATATCGGTTGATATTTCGGTCAGTGATACCTGACGTTCCCCGCTTATGCGTGTTAGATGTGTGCAATAATAAGATTGGGGGCATGAGATTTAAATATTTGTAACCGCAAGCGCACGGTGTTATAGTGTGGCTTGGGGGTCGAACTCAGGGAGCCGTGGATGTGCTTGTGTCAAGAAGGATCAAATTCACCCATGGGCGAGCTAGCCCGGATCGGATAATGGGTTGTCACAGTAAATGGAATGCAAGGGATGAACAATATAAAGGAAAAACTCGGGACTTTGGTTTCCACCCTATCTTGCGATTCTCGCCGATACGGCCTACGGGTAGGATAGACGTTGCCTCTGAAAGTGGTACCAGCGTCACATGGGCCCGATATTCCGGTCGATGCCCAGGATGATACACCGGACTTCCCGGGTTCGGTCAGTGGGCACTTCCGTGTCCATTAACACTGATCGACTCCGGGAGCACTAAGCTTGCAACGATAACTCCCAACGTCTCATCATGCCGCTCCCGCGCGCTAGGATTCGACGTCTACGCTAAGGGCATGAGCTATGGCTAGGGAGTCAATCGCCAAGTTTATTCCCCCTTGGCCCGACGGTCAAATGTGGTCTTTTTCCCGCCAATGAGAATAAAACACCCCACGTAACCGGTAGATTCCTAATCCCTATCGATTTCCTAACCCTATGGAGGCATCGGGGAGAACCCACAAAGGGGTTTCCACCAAAATCCCAGATTTGGGAACTACTCACACATATTTAGTAAAAAGCGATCTAAATAGAAATCGGCCGTGAAAATCATGATCAGGCGATTGAAAGGTAGTAAAAACAATGCTAATAATACTATATTAAAGTTTGACAAAGATCGGAAAACTTACAAATATCTGAAAAATTACAGCCATCAAGAGAGAGAAAAAACAGCAAAAAATAACAACTCCCGTTTCTGGAAAACCTAGGGGTCCTATATATAGAATACGAAATCACCCGATCGGGTGACCTGCTTCGTTTCTTAGACAGCGTAGAACAGGACTTCACCCGGTCACCACGGCACGGTTGGTTGAGGGTTGAAGTTGATCAGTTGGATCTTCGTGCCGTCGGGTGAACTGATCGGTTGATCTCTCCGTGTCTTGGCTTCGGAGAATCGGCTACAGGTGAACCGATCGGGTGAAAGTCACCCGATCGGTTGGCATTCAGCGTCAAAATTCCAGAGAGTTGGGGTGTTTGAACCGGTCACTGAACCGACCGGGTGACTTCTTGGCCGCTCCAACTTGTGTCCGGCTGGTGCACGCGTGCATCACCCGATCGGTTGGAAATGACCAACCGATCGGGTGAGGGGCTGAAAGATGCGATCTTCATCGTTTGACCCCCTGGATCACGCGTGACTCCTCCCGTTGCTCCGGGGACTCATGATATCGTCGTTTTATGTCCCCTATGCCAGTAAACTCCTGCAAAATACGAAAAACACGGAAAAGTGAAAGAAAACAAGAAAACACGAGAAAACGAATATAAGACGGCGGTAAATAACGGAAAAACACGGAAGAAAACATGCGCAAATATATGAAATATAAACGCACGTCAAAATCCCACAAGCTGAACACTTCCTCGTCCTCGAGGAAGACGAGTGAGAGTAGGAGCTCGGAGAGAGAAAATAGAGAGAAAGAGAGAAAAAGAAAACTCTATATCCTATATCGCCCGTCAGGGCCAACAAAATCAAAAATGACACACCAAGCAAGCAAACGACAAATCACATCACTAAACTAAGGAATACGAGTCCAGACAAGTGCCGTGGGCCCACGCGGTGAAGCGCGAGTGAGTGTGGTCGTGTGCTAGCAGACGGTGTCACTATCCACGATATGCGATAAAGCTCGATATACACAAATCCAAGAAATGACCCAAATATCGATTCAATTCGAATTAAGCTGTAAATACATGTAGTTCAAGCATGCATGAGAATAGAGAGAGAATCGAAACATATCATGCGTCGGGGACTCCACAACTAGGGTTAAGGAAATCACCACACTATAGCCTAGATAATAGCTAAAAAGTTCCTAAGCCAAGAGTTTTCGAAAACGATGGGGGTTGAGATGATGTGGAGTAGAACACTCGGTGCAAATTCTCGCATTCCCTTTATTCTCGGCAAGTAGGAAAATATTCACACAGATTTTTTTTGGGTTTTGGGTATTTGTATTTTTTTTTTTGGATTTTTAGCTATACAATTTTTCTTTCTTTTCTTTTCTTTTTGGGTTTTTTTTCTTTTCTCTTTTTTAGGATTTTTGGGTTTTTGGCTATACACATGTGTACTCTCCCAAGTGGGAGAACGGTACACGACGAGGGGATTTGCACCAAGTAAAACAAAAAGAAATCGGAATCTAAACACTTGGGCGAAGGAAACTATTCTCGGTAATTACAGCATGGGCTAAATGGGTTATCCTAGTCCTTAGTTGTGGAATCCTGACACATGCAAAATGAAGTATACGATATATGTATAGCATGCAGAAGCAGACAGTAGAAACAAATACCGCATATTCAAATCGAAGCATGATAATCTAAGGGTCATTCCTGGACAGGTATATAAAGTAAAATCACAAAGTAGAAGCACACCAAACAGCTAGGCACGACGCACGACTCACAAAAAGCTAAGTGGACCCACGATGCATGAAATGCAAGAGGACTCGATATCCTAGGGTTAGTGAATGTGATTATCGATGCCATGCTAGGTGTGTGTGATTTTGTGGTAATTCATCTTAGGGTTCATCTCTAGGAGAAAGAGATAAAAGAAGAAAAGAAAAAGAAAAAAGAAAAAGATGGAGGAAAACGACTCAAATAACAAAGAAAAAGAGACAAATGACGCACGAAGTGCGACTCCCCCAAGCTGAAACTTGCATTGCCCTCAATGCAATAGAATTAAATACGGGATGGCAATGAATATGGGGGGGAATACGCACAGACACAAAAAGACACGAAAAACAGGAAAGTCACACAAACGAGACTGAAAATACGAATAAAAATAAAAAGCACACCACATGACATATAAACAGAAAATAAAAATAAATAAAAGAAAGAAAATCACACGACACGACAAATAAACAAACACATAAAGAAAGACAAAGCACGACAGCACACCCAAAAAAGTTGACTTCCCCCAAGCTAGACGTGACAGTGATAGCAAGATGATGTGATCGTGAATATGCAGAGATAAGCAAGGGGGATGTCAATAAAAGAAAAGAATGGAAATAAAAAATAAAAAATCAAAAAAAAAAGAAGGGACTCGACACGTGAATGGGTCCTCCCCCTAGCAGTGGTAAAGCAGGGCCCCGCAAAGACAGATGGACACTAAAAATAGGGGGAGGCAAAAGCTGGATGGGAAAGTATCAAGCAGAGGCACCACCCTCTGGGGGTGGTGATGGGGGCCTGTGCTGAGGACCAGGAGTGGTGGGGGGTGGGATGTGAAGCTCGGAGACATTGGGTGGGTCAGTGTGAATGTGACGAAAGAGGCTTTGAAGGACGGGCAGGTCACGCTCGACGGACTCCTGAGTTGCTCTCCAGCTAAGAGGAGCATGGCCATGAATTGGTCGGCTTGGTCGTCGTCATGGAAGGACACCTCGTATTCGGCATCGCCAATGTAAACGGGGTCAGGGGCGTGGGGGTGGATGAATTGGTGGTGGTGGCGGGTTGGGCGGTGGATTGTATACGACGAGCATGACGGGTGGGCCTAGGGTTGGAAGAGATGGCGTCGGCGGGCTTAGCCATGGCGAGGAGGCATTGTGCAGGAGTCGCGCGTGTGTGTGTGTGTGTGTGTATGCAAAATACGATGAATACACACTAACACGGCAAACGAGAAAAATGAAATTCTAGGGCAAAATAAAAATTGAGCTAAGGAGCGAGGTTACCCAATTGAGATGAAGATCGTTGCTCGTAGACGCCCCAACGCAACATAACAGGAGCACGTGTGAAGCCGCGGCGAATCCTTCCATCAAGTTTCGAAAATGGGGGAGAATGGGTGAAAATTAGGGCTTGAAGCGGGTGAAATCGAAGAAGAAGTGGAAGAAATTGATGGAGAGATGGAAAAGGAGTATGGAGAGATCGATTAGGGTCGGACGAGAGGAAGAATGAGGTCGGGCGAAGGCGGAGGAGTCGAAACGGCAATCGGAATTTCGAAGTTGGGCGAGGGTGGAACGAACGGGCTGAGGACGCTATATATAGGATTTTAAGTCGAACCGATCGGGTGAAATGTCACCCGATCGGTTGACTTTTAGGTCGAAATTATAGCTGGAAGTAGGCAACAGGCGACCCGATCGGTTGAAAAATCAACCAATCGGTTCGCTGCTTCACACTTTTTCCTGAAAGTTTGGTGCAGTTCACCTGTTCTGTTAAATGGTCATGCTTCTCATCACCCGATCGATTGACAAACTCTGAAAATTTCCTGAGACTTCAGCCCCAGCTCACCCGGTCTGCCAACCGGTCTCGCATATCTCCACCCGATCGGTTGATCAATTCCCTAAAATTCTCGAGACTTCTGTAAAGATTACACGGTCTGTCACCCGGTCTCGGCTGGCTTCACCCGATCGGTTCGCTGAGTGACTGATACGGCCGTCAGCTGATACATCCCACCCGATCGGTTGAGTTATCAACCGATCGATTGGGGCCTTGTTTTCTGCAAAAGTGCATAAACGGCCTTAGTCCCTCAACGGAAGTTCTTGCGGGTAGATTTATTTATTAAAAATAGATAAAATAAAGTTAAAAAAATAGTTCTAAAAATTGGAAACAAAGGTTTAGAGCATGGGTTGCCTCCCATAAAGCGCTTTTGTTTAACGTCGTTAGCTCGACGCCCGTTGATGATGTTCAAGGTGGGCGATACGGGTGATGCCCAAAGTCAGGCATCGCTTCAGCTTCTCCTTTTGTTGTAGTCGGTGGCGACAAGAAAACTTGTTCGATGACTCTCCCTTTGTTGACGGGGTCCAGGGGCTTCTCCTTCATATTGGCGTCCACCGCCACTCCTTTGAGGATTCGGACCTCATCCCCGGTGAGCCACATGGGCTCTTTGCCTTTTCTCCTCGTAGGAGGAGCTTTTGGGAATCTGGGAGGGATCACATGTCGGGCGACCGCCTCATCAGCAACATCATTCTTCTTCGGGTCGACTGGTTCTTCTGAGTCCCCCAAGCCATCGGGGGGGTTTCTCGACAGAATCTCCCAGGAGCTTGCCTCCACAGCTCTCTCTTCTTCCAACGTCAGCACATTGATACTAGGATCATCCGGAGGATCGGGGAGCTTCATCGACACCCCCAAGTTGTAATGCCCTATGTATGCTATACTATAATTGTGTGACTGGATATGCGTATGACATGAGAAGTATGTAGTAGAGTGGATGAAATGGTGTGAATGATATCTATATTTGGTTGACTATATGTATTGAGTGTAGAAGTCCTGGTGTATGAATGTATATGTTATATGTGTTGCATATGGAAGTATATGTATATTGGATTAAAGTTGCGTGGTGAATATATGAATGAATGAATATTGGTGTTATTATGGTGTCGATGTATGAGTATTGGTGTGGTGTTGTTAATTATGAATATTGGTTTATAAGTTAGTACATGGAGTATTAGTACTAAGTGCTAATAGTGGATGTATTTCTTATTGTTGTTAGTATTAAGTATTATTGGATGTTGATTATTATTATTAGTATCATTGATGGTGCCTATTATTATTATTATTATTGGGTTGGCCTTGATGTTTGGGCTTGAGGTATGATTGTTGTTATTGTTATTGCTTATTATTGTTGATGGTGTTGTTATTATTATTATTATTTATTATTGTTGTCATTGTTGATGTTAATAATATTATAATAATTTTGATTGGGCCTAGTAGATTAATGTTAGTAAGGTGTTGGGCCTTGTGGTTGGGCTTGGAAGAGAGAAGAGTGAGAGGAATATGAGAATGGAATTTTTATGTGATTAAGTTGTAGGGAATGGGTTTGTTGTAGCAAGTCTTGTGTAGGGATGGCATACTAGTAATTAGATTTGGGTTGTGTGTAGAGTAAGATGAAGCTTGTAGAGAGTGGCATTCTTGTAAATTGAAAGGGTTCTAGAAAAGGAGATTTTATTTGTTTTCCTTTCATCCATCACTTTGAACCATGCTTCATTAAATGAAGCCATGTCTCATTCTCCTCTTCTTTATATTATTTCTTTTCTTTTTCATTTAAGTTGTCATCCATCTTTTCCTCTCCCTCATTTGTTCATGCTTGGCCGAATTCCTCTTTAGAGAGAGAAAGAGAGGAGAAAGAAAGGGAAGAAAGAAGTGTGTAGAAAAGAGATGAGATAAGTAGAATTCTCTAGTCTCCTTAATGACCATTATCTCTCTCTCTCTCTCTCTCTCTCTCTCTCTCTCTCTCTCTCTCTCTCTCTCTCTCTCTCTCTCTCTCTCTCTCTCTCTCTATTTTCTCATCTCATTCTATCTCAACATTGCCGAGCCTCTCTCCCCCTCCTTGCCGTGAACAACCAATTTCCCCCATTTTATTTCCTCTTATTTCTATTTAATTCATTCCTAATATTGCATGCTATTAAATGGTGATTAAGAGGAAAGTGAAGATAAGGAAAGAAGGCTTTTAAGGGAGGATTCATGATTTAATGAGAGGATTTAAAAGAAATGAAGACTTCATCCTTATTTGGTAGGATTTCCAACTACTTGTAGTAAGTTGCTCTTGTGTTATTTTGGTAACTCTTGCATGATAAAAATTTCATCTTTATTTCATGATAAGAAATTTCATGCCATGGTGTTAGGTGTTAGTCAATATTGCATTATTTTATGATAGGTTGTCATGATAGTTGCTAATGAAAATTGTTGTTGCTATTTTTGATTGTTGTAAATGGATTTGTCATTATGCCATTTTGTGTAAGGTTGTAAAGATGTTGTCTTTACTACTTAATTGTTGTTGTTAGTTGTTGTTGATGCTAATAGGGATGAAATTGCTATTAAAGGTTTCATTTTGTGGCCAGAATGATCATGCATGACAAATGTTTGTAAAAATGCATCTATGGGTTTTCTCCATTAAAGTTAGCCTCATTCCTATGCCTTGTGACTAAGTTGACAATTTTGATGTTAATTTGTTATATCACCAAGCCCGTGGTTCTAATTGGTTGTTGTAGTAACATGCCAAAATGGGCGGTGCCAAAGTTGTTAATTAGTTGCATTTAATTGGGCACACTTAATGAGATTGCAATCTTAAAAGAAGATAGTAACAATTTTGGTGTAGCTTAATTAAAGTTAGTAGCTTTTCATCCCCCCCTAAAATTAGTAGTTTTCAAGGTGGGCCTAAATTGTACCTAATGTTGTATGCTAATGTAACAACTTATGTTGGTAGTCTCTTGGCTTGCCTTAAAGCTAAAGTTAGTAGCTCTTTTATGTCGAATCCTTGGTAAAGGAATGCATGAATGTATTTAAAATTTTGCATGGTAATGGCTAAGGAAGTTACATGGAAATGCTTCATGTTACCATGGTGTTGTTGGCATGGAAATGCTAGGTGGCATGCTAGCCACCTAAGTTGGTGTTCATGGAGAATGGGTATGTCCCATGAGGTGGTGCTTTGGAGTATGGTTTATGGGATGGTATAGTGGAAAATAATGGGAGCTTATGTTGGAAGGTTTAGGTTGGTGGGATATTGATTCATGTTGTTACTAGTCTTTTGAATTGACAATGATTCAAGTTGTAATTTAGTTCTTCCGTTCTACTATATGTCACCCCTTGTTATTTAATGTGGTTCATATTCTTTGGTGTGGTAATTCACATTTAAAATGCTTGTTGTTAGTTACTTGACTTAAGTGTAAACATGTTTAAGTCCTCTTAAATGAGGGTGACACGGGGATGGGGGAACCTTGGGTACCAAGTAGTCATATGGGATGGACTGCTAATGTGGTGGGCAGCCTCTTTTGTAAGAGCTAGACTCGGGAGGTCGCACGGGGTGGACAGTTGTGTTGGTGCGGTTTGGTAGTGTTGGTTATGTTGATGAACGACTTCTTTAGTAAGAGCTTGTCTCGGGAAGTCGTAGCATTCCACCCACCTTACCGGATGAGGTCCATGCCCATATGCCTATTCGATATCCAAGTATCCAACTAAATTAATTAAGTACTTTAATGCTTTCATTATGCGAAGAATGTTTCTTTTTACTTCACCATGCCTAAAGCAAGTTGTGAAATTCAACGCAATGTGTAATGGTTGACTTGTTGTAGTTGTTCCCTTATGGCATGTGTAACTTCATGTTTAATGCTATATGACACTTTGGTAGTTGCCATGGTATTTAAGTTACATTCACTATGTTGAAGGCATGTCATAGTTCTTTTCCCCTTATGGAATCACATTCATTACTAGCTTGCTGAAGTAGTTGCTCTTGGTAGTTTGTACATTTCCCTTATGTCACGTTCATTTTGTAGTTAGCTTGTGGTAGTTGCCCATGGTAAATGCTATTTTACCTTTATGTCTAGCACGTCTTGCCATGCCATGCTTTATGTTAATGCAATTCCATCTCATAATGCTAAGTCATGCCATCTATTGATGCTTGCATTACATCATGGAATAACGTATCACATGTAGTTGGAAAAATATGCCATTTGATAACATGTCATAATGCATAGACAACATACTATAAGGAGTTGGATATTCCTACTGGGTCACGCTGTGACGTGTCCCGTTGTTATTTTACAGGTGGTTGACAGTTGGAGATCTTTAGGGATGGAGATGGAGTCTTTGGGTAGTGAGGGTGTTGGGTTGTATTTGGGATGAGAGATAGGGTGGTGTTGAATGTGTGAGTTGGTGTATGAGTTGTTTAATGGGAGGTTGTATGCAAAGTTGTAATTGAACCTTTATTATAATATAAATGAATGATGTTTTTCTTTGGTAAGTAATCTTTCTTATTCATGTGTAAGATATCCCTTGTTGTATATTATTCCTTTATGTTGTTGATCGAATGATGTTAGTTGTGCATTGTTTCCCTTGGTGTTGTATTTATTTATGGAGTATTACGTGTGCTGCCTAGCACGTGCACGGTGGACCTGCACGTATTCGTATCATAATTCCCTTTTCATTTCGCAACACTTGCTTCTTGGGGTATCCCGAGGAGCGGGGCGTTACACAAGTCAAATTCGAATTTTTCTTGGCCGACGTTGAGGGAAAGCTTCCCATTCTTCATGTCTATTAGCACACCGGTGGTTGCCATAAAGGGCCTTCCAAGGATAATAGGGGTATGCTTGTCTTCTGGCATGTCCATCACCACAAAATCCACTGGTACTTGTACACCACTCACATCAACGGGGAGGTCGTCTACAACTCCCACCGGGTACTTCACCGAACGGTCGGCAAGCTGTAATGTCATGCCGGTGGGCTCCAAGTCTCCCATCCCTATTCTCCTGTATAACAATAGGGGCATCAAGCTGACGCTCGCTCCTAGATCGACGAGCGCCCTCTGGATTCGCACTTCCCCAATAGAACAAAGGATGGAGAAACTTCCTGGGTCTTTAAGCTTGGGTGGATTTGCGCGTTGAATGAGGGCGCTGCACTCCGCCGTTAATACGACCTTCTCCTTTTTGGATCCTCTTGTCACCAAGTCCTTTAAAAATTTGGCGTAGGAGGGAATCGTCTCGATAGCTTCGAGGAAGGGGATTTGTAAGCTCAGATCTTTTACCATGGCAAAGAATTTTCCATACTTCTCATCAATCTTGGCTTGGGCAAGCCGTTGTGGAAAAGGCACAACGGGCTTGAACACTCTGAGGTTCCCTTCCTCTTCCTTTTTCTTCTCATCTCCATGGACTCCCTCTGGAGTAGTTGGCTTTGGAGACGAAGCACCGTCGTCATTTAATTTTTCAATTGGTCGTTCCACGACCAACGGTGCTTCCTGTCCTTTGGGGGCACTCTTGTGGGGATTTGCGTTCCGCTCCTCAAGACGATAGCGAACACATTCTCATGATCATGCGTGAGCGCTAAGGTTTGATTCACCCCCCTCGGGTTCACCTCAGGCTGTGGCGGTAATAGATTCTGCGGTCTCTGAAGGTTCGCCACTTGTAACCCCGGCTGAGCCACCTGATCAGTGAGGACTCTCTGTCCCATCTCCAGCTTCAGATTTATCTTCTCCTGGTTGGTGATGTATTGAGTCAAGAGGGACTCAACCGGAGAGATGGCCCTCTGTTGGCCATATTGCTGCTGGATGGGCTGCTGATTCCTTGGAGCATATTGATGATATTGTTGTGGAGGTTGCTGCTGCTGAAATTGCTGCTGCAGAAACTGCTGCTGGGACCTAGCCGGCTGATATATTTGTTATTGATGCTGAGTCGGCTGTTGATAAGGCACCCGGTAGCTAAGGTTGGGATGATTCCGGTTGTTAGGAGAGTAGGCCGGGTTGGAGCTCGTCCGTGGTGGATACGGGCACATTTCCCGTAGGATTGTAGAACAGTGCGCTCGCTTGGTCCAACGGTGGTGAGATGTCACCACCGTCGAATTCCCCCATGACTTCTGTTTCCACCGCGGCAATATGTTGCGTACCGGCACCATCGGCTCCTACCATCAATGCGGAGATCTGGGTCGACAGCAAGTCAAACTTGCTGGATAATTTGTCGACGTCCTCGACTCTATGGATACCTCCAGATCTAGGTGTGGCTCTCTCGTCACACCACCGCTCATTGTTGGATGCCATATTTTCAAGAATTTGACCGGCATCTTCTTCACTTCTTGACATGAAAGACCCTACAGTCGCGGCGTCCATGGAAGATTTCAAATCGTCCCTCAACCCATTATAGAACAGATTTATAATCTGCCACTTGGGGAGCTCATGGTGGGGACATCTCCGCTGCATCTCCTTGTATCTGGTCCAGGCTTCGTGCAGAGACTCGTGGCTGGCTTGGGAGACGGAGGAGATCTCACTCCTCAGCTTCATGGTCTTCCCCAGAGGAAAGAACTTTGTCAGGAAAGCATTTGAGAGCTTCTACCAGGTGTT
This sequence comes from Scilla litardierei, assembly GCA_030789695.1. Lineage (NCBI taxonomy): Eukaryota > Viridiplantae > Streptophyta > Magnoliopsida > Asparagales > Asparagaceae > Scilla > Scilla litardierei. Next base: position 11,909 of record JAULAV010001948.1, on the reverse strand, counting down.
GAATGTATTCGGGTCCTTCCCCCTAAGCCACAGCTTGGCCTTATCTCACAGAGAGAAGGAGAATAGCTTCAGACGGATCGCCTCAGTTGTGACACAGGTTATCCGAAAGGTGTCACATTTCTCCAAAAATGAGTCCAAATGTTCAATGGGGCTCTCCATGGGTGCACCCGAAAATTGATCATGCTGGATCCACGTCACCAAAGACGGCTTAAGCTCAAAGCTTTGCGTCGTGATAGCTGGAGGACGGATGGCGGAGGTGGACTCGATGAAAGGCATCGAGTACTCCAGCAGGGACTTGTGAGGTGGGGTGTTCTCCCCCATGGTTTCAGGATCCTCTCTTCTTCGCTTCTCGGCAGCCAAACGCCTTAGGGTGGCGTTTATCTCAGGATCAACGGGGATCAAGTCATCGAGACTTCTTGAACTCATGCGCATGAAAAAAAACAAACACCCGTGAAGCGAAAAGTGGGAAAGAAACAGATAAAATAAAAAAATAAAAAAATAAAAATAAAAATAAGAAAATAAAAAGGAAAAAGAAGAATGCGAAAATTATCGCAAGGTAGGGATGAGAGCTAGACACAAGGGTTCATGAAATCCTAAAATAACAAGCACGTTGCCTCCCGGCAACGGCGCCATAAAGCTTGACTTCCCCCGCTTATGCGTGTTAGATGTGTGCAATAATATGATTGGGGCGTGAGATTTAAATATTTGTAACCGCAAGCGCACGGTGTTGTAGTGTGGCTTGGGGGTCGAACTCAGGGAGGCGTGGATGTGCTTGTGTCAAGAAGGATCAAATTCACCCCATGGGCGAGCTAGCCCGGATCGGATAATGGGTTGTCACAGTAAATGGAATTCAAGGGATGAACAATATAAAGGAAAAACTCGGGACTTTGGTTTCCACCCTATCGTGCGATTCTCGTCGATACGGCTTACGGGTAGGATAGCGATCGGAATTAGGGTCTATTGGTGAGACGTTGCCTCTGAAAGTGGTACCGGCGTCCCATGGGCCCGATATTCCGGTCGATGCCCAGGATGATACGCCGGACTTCCCGAGTTCGGTCAGTGGGCACTCCCGTGTCTATTAACACTGATCGACTCCGGGAGCACTAAGCACACAACGATAACTCCCAACGTCTCATCTTGCCGCTTCCGCGCGCTAGGATTCGACGTCTACGCTAAGGGCGTTAGCTATGGCTAGGGAGTCAACCGCCAAGTTTATTCCCCCTTGGCACGACGCTCAAACGCAGTCTTTTCCCCGCCAATGACAATAAAACACCCCGCGTAACCGGTAGATTCCTAATCCCTAACGATTTCCTAACCCTATGGATGCATCGAGGAGAACCCACGAAGGGGTTTCCACCAAAATCCCAGATTTGGGAACTACTCACTCATATTTAGTAAAAAGCGATCTAAATAGAAATCGACCGTGAAAATCATGATCAGGTGATTGAAAGGCAGTAAGAACGATGCTAATAATACTATATTAAAGTTTGACAAATATCGAAAAACTTACAAATATCTGAAAAATTACAGCCGTCAAGAGAGAGAAAAAGCCGCAAAAAATAACAACTCCCGTTTCTGGAAAACCTAGGGGTCCTATATATAGAATACGAAATCACCCGATCGGGTGAAAAGTCACCCGATCGGATGACCTGCTTCGTTTCTTCGGCAGCGCAGAACAGGACTTCACCCGGTCACCACGGCACGGTCGGTTGAGGGTTGAAGTTGATCGGTTGGATCTTCGTGCCGTCGGGTGAACCAGTCGGTTGATCTCTCTGTGTCTTGGCTTCGGAGAATCGGCTACAGGTGAACCGATCGGGTGAAAGTCACCCGATCGGTTGGCATTCAGCGTCAGAATTCCAGAGAGTTGGGGCGTTTAAACCGGTCACTGAACCGACCGGGTGACTTCTTGGCCGCTCCAACTTGTGTCCGGCTGGTGCACGCGTGCATCACCCGATCGGTTGGAAATGACCAACCGATCGGGTGAGGGGCTGAAAGATGCGATCTTCATCGTTTGACCCCCTGGATTACACGTGACTCCTCCCGTTGCTCCGGGGACTCATGATATCGTCGTTTTATGTCCCCTATGCCAGTAAACTCCTGCAAAATACGAAAAACATGGAAAAGTGAAAGAAAACAAGAAAACACGAGAAAACGAATATAAGACGGCGGTAAATAACGGAAAACCACGGAAGAAAACGTGCGCAAATATATGAAATATAAACGCACGTCAATACCTAGTCATTACTGACGGAGTTACCTCCAGAGAAATTTTAAATATTTAGCAAATTTTAAGAAAAATTTCACTGATGGTTTTGTCAGCAAATGTTGGGATAATTTGGCGTAGATTCATTGACGGACCGTTAGTAAAGATTGCAACGTCTTGCCATTTTTGCCCTAGGCACGTTAAAATCACTAATGGGACAATTCCCATCAATGATTATAGATTTTATTGACGGCACGTCAGTGAATCGTCCACATTAAGTCTATATGATCGAGGCCACTACGTTTTCTTTACCTGACGCATCGCCAGTGAAATTTGACTTCGTCAGTGAAAACCCATAGATTTTTTGTAAGAACGGCATCAGAATCAAGGAGAAGTCCGTAGTCACTGACAGCACCGTAAGTATATCTACTATACTGATGGTACCATCAGTAATACTCCATATGACTTCCTAAATTACTCTTCCATTTATACGCGTCCTCACTTCACACACAGTCGTCTTTCTTCTCTTTGCGTCTTCAACTACGGTCGATCGGCTCCCCCCTCAAGTAATCGTTGCTCGTTCAGCTCCCCCTTTGCTCGGTTCTAGCTTGTTCGTCTTCCTCTCGTCATCGTGTGATTTGTGGTCGGCTTGGTTACTTTGAAATCGTATGTTGTTGATGCATTGCTTGTCTTAAATACGACGTAAAATGACTCTGATCAAATAGGTATGTATTGCTTGTGTCAAATACAACTATATTAGTTTGGAAAGATGTGTGTTATATTTGAGACTGAAGCTTTGATTGTTGGTGACCGATATATAGTATAAACACTGCAATGACACTAATACTGATATATAACTAATCTAAGTAATCTTACACAGTATATTTCCTTCCTAAGTTGCAATTTCTGCTCAACAACTAACTTATAGTTGTGGTAGTTTTTTAAAAAATATTTGACTAATTGTGTGGTCTACGTGTGTGTGTTCTGTGTGTGTGGTCTTTGTGTGTGTGGTCTGTGGGTGTGTGGTCTATGTGTGGGTTGGGGGTATGTGAGTGAGTGAGTGTGGTCTGTAGGTGTTGGGTATGTTTTTGTGGGATCTGTGTGTGTGGTCTGTGTGTGTGCACTCCTACAAAAAAGACATTAAATACATGTTAGACAACACTTGCCAATTATAAGTGTTGTTTAATAGAGGTACTGATAATAGAGAACTCTTCTTTCTGCAAGAGCTGTTAAAGGTAGGATAATATACATCGCTTCTTTTTACAAGTAGTGTTAAAGGTCAGATAATAGACGGCGCTTCTTTCTGCAAGCGCTGTATTAAAAATGTTTAGAAATCTAGTGTCATGCATTCTAATAAATTTTTAATGGCAAGCTTGTAAATACGCGGTCTTGTAATAAACATCCAAAATGTTTAAATGGTATCCTTATAAATATTTATATCTGTTGTGAAGGGAAAAGTAGAGAAATAGGTGTAATGGGTTAAGAGCCACCTACCCTCATATGTATAGCTTTCAATGATGAGCCGGATACCCAATGGGCCTCATGGGCCTATTCATAACACTTCTCCTTATCCAACCAACATTTAATAAGAGGTGGATTCTTCAGGATCCGAGTTAGGATAACTGCCTTGTTAAATAAAGAACAGTTAATCCATAACTTTCCCTGTTTTAGGGATGTGTCTAGGAGTGGATACTTCAGAATCCAGAGTCAACGATGTTGCCTCGTCAAAACCTTGACTACGGAAAACCCTGTGGGAAAAAACCAATAGCCAAGGGAAAATAGTACAACTCTACAATTGACTCCCCCTCATCTGACCAAGCTCCAGGCTTGCAGATTTCTTATGAATCTATACATCAGTCTCCTATGTATCTATATGTTCATAGTCCTCTCATCCTGACCCAGTTTACATTTTCTCACTCTCCTCATCCCAATCCCATATACAAGTTTCTCAAATATACTAGTAGGCAGAGATTTGGGAAGCAAATCCGCCAAGTTATTACATGATTGGATCTTCTGTACCTCAATCTGCTTTTGCTTCTAAAGGTCGTGCGTCCAGAAGAACTTGGGAGAGATATGCTTCGTCTTGTCGCCTTTGATGCAGCCGTCCTGTAGCTGGGCTATACATGCTGCATTGTCTTCATGGAGTGGAGTAGGCGCAAGGACGCCGGTCATCAGGCCGGTGGAGGTGAGAATGTGCTGGATCACAGAGCGTAGCCAGAAACTCTCTTTGCTTGCTTCATGGATCGCTAGAAGTTCTGAGTGAGTGGATGAGACGGTTGTCATGGTCTGCTTTATAGATCTCCAGGATATGGCAGTGCCACCATAGGTAAATATGTATCCGGTCTGAGACTTCTCTGTATGAGGATCGGACCTATAACCTGCATCAGCATAACCAACTAAACCAGTTGTTGCCCCTTTCTTATAGAATAGACCTAAGTCTATGGACCCTTGGAGGTAGCGCAGAAGATGCTTAACTCCGGCCCAGTGCCACTGTGTACGTGCAGCACTATATCTGGCTAGTAAGTTGACTTCAAATGCTATGTCAGGGCGAGTGCAGTTAGCTAGGTAAAGGAGTGCACCGATAGCACTCAGATAAGGCACTGCAGGACCTAGTACTTCCTCCCCCTCTCCCAGCGGCCGGAAGGAGTCTTTATGCACATCCAATGATCTGACGACCATTGGGGTGCTGAGGGGGTGGCACTTATCCATTTGGAACTTTTTCAACAAGTTCGATGTGTAAGTTGACTGATGTAACAAGATCCCATCGTTAAGATGCTCTATTTGAAGACCTAAACAGAATTTTGACTTTCCGAGGTCTTTCATCTCGAAGGTTTCGCGGCGATCTCTTCAGGAGATCTGATGAGGTTCAAGTCGTTCACATAGATGGCTATAATGACAAATCATGTTGCCTTTGCTCTTATAAAGATGCAAGGACAGACTATATCATTCATAAATCCTTGTTTTGCAAGGAAGTCGCTCAGTCTGTTATACCCATCCTTCTAGATTGTTTTAGACCATACAATGATCTTTGCAGTTTCACTGGGTAGATGTCACGTTTTCTCTCTTTTAGTGCTACAGGCAAAGAATAACCGTCAGGCAACCTCATATAGATGTCTCGGTCTAGGTTGCTATATAGGTATGCAGTCACGACGTCCATAAGCTGCATATCTAAACCCTCTTGGGCTGTTACGCCAATGAGGAATCGGAAGGTGATCGCGTCCATGACCGGGGAGTATGTGGCTTCAAAATCCACCCCTGGACGTTGGGTAAAACCCTGCGCTACAAGCCTTGCTTTGTAGCGAACGATCTCATTTTGTTCATTTCATTTTCTAACAAATACACATTTATAACCCACAGGTTTTACACCTTTTGGTGTTTGGACAATAGGTCCAAAGACCTTGCGTTTGGTGCATGAATCCAACTCCACTCCTATTGCCACTTTCCACTTTGGCCAATCATCTCTGCTTTGACATTCTTTCAGAGAGCGTGGTTCAATATCATCGTCGCCGTACGCGACGTTGATGGCAATATTACACGTAAATGTGTCATCTATGGTTGTGCTCTTTCTGTCCCAATACTCCCCAGTTCGTACATAGTGTATCGAAACTTCATTTTCTCCCGATTTTTCCTCTGTTTGAGAGTTTGGGAGAGATGAAGTAGCAGGGCCGATAGTAGCATCCTGTGGTGGTATTGTTTTACCATTGCCAAGGGTCCTACTCTTTCGAGGGACTTGGTCCTTGGATCCTAGTGGTCGTCCTCTCTTTTTAAGAGGTCCAACCATTTCTGCTGCAGGCGGATTGCATCCATGGTGCGGTATGTCAATCCTAGCTGGAGTGTTAGCAGCAGGGACGCGTAATCTGATAATCTTCTGGTTGTCAGTAAATTTGTCCAGCAAGAGATGGACAGTGTTTTGGATATGGAGTATCTTCAGGACCTTCTCCTTACACTGGTTTGTAGGCGGATCAAAGTGACATAATGTTTTTGTATCCCAAGTGATACAGTCTGAAGCTTCGGGCTTTTTTGTTTGTGAGCCTAGACTTAGAAATGATGTTTCATAAAATTCACAGTCTTCTAGACGTGCCTTGAAAACGTCTCCTGTAAGGGGTTCTAGGAATCTTATTAATGGGGGTGTGTCCAACCCAATATAAATGCCTAGGCGACGTTGTGGACACATCTTTGTCCTTTCTGGTGGTGCTATGGGGACGTATACTGCACAACCAAATATTCTCAAGTGTGAGACAATTGGTGGGGCTCCAATTTCTAGTTACATCGGAGAAGATGACTGTAACGACTGGTTTTCATGTATCTGGATTATTTATATTATATATATGTTTTGGTGGATTTTCTCCTTATGCGTGGTTTTCGTCTCCGTAGCTTTCACTTTCGATCGTTTCGTCGTGTTTTCCTAGCTTCTTCTGTTGATCGTCGATTTCGGAGTAAGTCATTCGTGACGGGATTCATATCGGTCATATCTTATTGTTAGATCAAGCCTAGGAGTCTTAGGAATCGATCCCAGAGCTTCGCACTCCATTTCGAAACTTTCTGTGCACGTTTACCGGTACAAGAAAGGGAACCGACCGACTAGATGACGATTTAGTCGGTCGACAAACCTTCATGGACCGACTAGTGTGCTTTGTTAATTATTCAGGAGTTACTGTTTATCGTTAGTCGGTCTAAGAACATTTGTCGACCGACTAGGTTGCAAACTAGTCGGTCAGCAATCGTTCTTTAACCGACTAGCTCTATGATCATTTTTGATACTAAGTACTATTCATTCTTAGTCGGTCTAAGAACGTTCGTCGACCGACTAGATGAGAAACTAGCCGGTCAGTAGTTGTTCTTTGACCGACTAAATCTAAATCCTATTTTTGTACATGAGTTACTGTTTACACTTAGTCGGTCTGCGTTGGTCAACCGACCGACTAGTTCCCAAACTAGTCCGTCAGTGGTTGCTCTTTGACCGACTAATCAGTGTCGAAACCCTAATTTCTGGGCAGCCGTCGGATTCTTCCTATAAATAGACCTGATCACTTTCACTTTCTTTCTTTTCTCCTGCGCCATTGTCTTCCCCAAATCATTCTCCATCTACCCCAAACCCTTCCTCCTTCATCTCAAGCCTATCTCCACCATCCCAAGCTCCATCTCACCTCCATTGGCCAAGCTTCAATCTCCTCTTCAAAACCCCCTTTAATCCATTTTTCTCCAGATTTTCCCCATCATTTCAGATCTGAGCCGTGGTTCCCGGATCGTTCATCCATTGCCGTGGTTGCTCGGCGTCGATCTTCCGCTTCTATACGGTAGTGTTCGATCCTTTAATGTTTTCACAACCCACATTGATATTGTGAAACCCTAATAAAAATGGTTATTAGACATCATAGGATTCAATTAAGAAACCGGTTCTAGGTATCTTTTCTAATGTTGTTTCTCTATAGCAGTGGTCCATTCACCGTAGATAACATTTGTGTGACGTGCTTGTCGACCGTCCTCGTCGGTATCAGGCAAGTGAAACTTGCATCTCTTGATTTGGGCCATGTCCTTAGGCCATTACCTTGCTTTAGCATAAAAGAGACTAGACGATGAAAGGATAGCCGTCTGGACACCATTGACCTAGCTTGACAACGAAGCTTGGTCCGCCACCTTCATCATGCTTGTATGTCACGTTTAATTTCACTTAACGGTACGCGTATTAACTGTTCATGTCATCCATGCATCTTTAACTGTCATGTTTAATTTAAATTAACGGTACGCGAATATCTGTTCATGTCATTGCATTTTGCCTGTCATGTTTAAATTCAATTAATGGTACGCGAATATCTCCTCATGTCATTGCATGCTTGAACACTCATCGTGATTTCGTAGCATCGCTACATACTAGTGCTACTTGTTCCGGCTAGGCACCCGTTTTACGGGCATAACCCTAAGCCAATTACAAATCTGGCTCGTGGTCCAGAAAACGAGCTCAATACAGCCTGCGGGCAATAAGGCACTCGCCTGTGTGTGAGTGATCCCTTGTACTTGGATACAGCCTGCGGGCAATAGGGCGCTCACATGTGTGTGGGTGATCCCGTGTACTTGTTACTTGACAATACATGTCACACCTACCACTTGTTACTTGCTACTTGTACTTCACTTGTTACTTCCATACGATACCTGCCATGCCATGCACCATACTTTAACTGCTAGGTTGTTAGTTTACCTTTCTTTCAGTTTCCTTGCACAAGTCTTTCGACTTGCTGACATGTGTCCCTTTTCTCTTTTGGGTGACACATGTTAGATCCCGAGCCTGAGTTTGTCACTGAGGACGTGGCGTTTGCTGACGCTGAGTCAGAACCCGCGTTGACCGAGGACTTCGTGGACACGGGAGATCAGTCTTAGTGTCCTCGTAGAGCTTTCCCTTTTGTTTTAGACTGATTTTAGTTATCGGTGCATAGCACCCATACTATGTTGGTGTTTGTTTTGTTGGCCATGTGTTAGGCCTTTAGACTCTTTCCTTTTAGCCTGGTGGCTTTTCTGGATGTTGAACTTAATTTTAATGTTGGACAAATTCTGAGATTTGAGATTTTATTTCTGTCTCTCCTTGTGTTATTATTGTTGTTCCGTTTGTGGTTACAGGGACCTGCTTATGTTTTATTGACGCTTATCGGGTTTGGGGCTTCGCAGCTCCACTCTCGTGCAGACCTTCTCACGTCTCGCCTCCATTTTAGGGAACCGGGGCGTGACAGGTTTTGTTGGTGGCCCATGCAGGTCCTCTTCTGTAACTGCGATTATCGGAATAACGACAATAATATTAGAATGTCCAATAAACTAAGTTCGACGTCCGAGTCATAAGCTATGAGTCTAATTTGTTTCGTTTTCTGTGTCATTAGATGGCAGGAAGGCGATTCACCCGTGGTGGTGGTAGTGGTGCGCCCCCTCATGACGAGGAGCCTGAGCGGGAGCCCACCAATGGAGAGATGATGCGGATGATGCTCCAGATGATGCAAGTGCAGCAGGGCGTGCTCCTACAAGTCCAGAATGCTCCACTTGCTCGAGCTGGTCGGGCAATCCAGGATGCCCCTCGCTCCGAGCCGGGAGCGAAGCAATTTCGGGAGCTGGGTCCTGCTTATTTTAAAGGTTCTGAAGGTCCTTTGGCTGCGGATGAGTGGATGAGGAACATTGAGGATAACCTGGCGATGGCGAAGATTAACCCGGCTGGATGGGTTGATTTGGCTAAGAGGCAGCTGAAGGATAATGCCAGAAACTGGTGGGATGCTGAGGAGAAGATGTTGGAGGTGCCTATAGTTTGGGCTACCTTCAAGACCAGATTTGATGGAGAGTTCCTCCCGAAGGCTGCTAGGCAGGTGATGCTGCAGCGCTTCATAGATCTGAAGCAGGGGAGCTCGTCGGTGGATTAGTACCACCAAGAGTTCACGAGGCTCAGTCGGTTTGCACCAAAGATGGTGCAAGATGCCGATGAGAAAGCTCAGCGGTTCCTCCAGGGGCTTGCCTTGGAGCTTCAGAGTTATGTGACCTCTTCTGACCTGGAGACATATCAGAAGGTTCTGATTGCTGCGAGGCGGCAGGAGTTGAATTTGAATCAGAGGAAGGGACATGTTTCAGGAGCTGGGAAGAGGCCTGTGGAGCAGGTCAGAGCGGCGGTTAGACCTGGATTCAGGCCTATCCAGCCTGTTCAGTTCAAGAGGCCAGGAGGGCCTATTCTGAAGACTTGCCATTTCTGCGGCAAGACCGGGCACCTCAGGGATCAGTGTAGGAGGTTCCTGGGGCAGTGTATTGTCTGCGGAGATCCTGCCCATACCATCAGGGAGTGCCCCAAGTCGAAGCAGCCTTGGCGGGCACCTATTGCAGCACAGCCGTTGCAGCAGCGAGCTCCTGTGCCTGCTGGACGTGGAGCACCCCTTGTTCCACAGAGACAGGCCTTTCAGCAGGCTGTTCCGCCGAGAGGGCAGGCTTTCCTGATGACTGAGGAGGAGAGCATGGCCATGGATGAGGTTATCACAGGTAACTTCCCTCCTAGCTGTTTCTTCCTTAGTTATGTTTGATTGTTATATTATGTTGTTTGCTTGAACATGATTGTTTGCTAGACTAGGACTTGATTGTTAGACTGTTTGTAGGTGTGATTTTGGTGTGCACATTTCCTGCACGAGTTCTCTTTGACTCAGGTGCAACGATGTGCATTATTTCTCGGAGCTTCGTGGAGAAGCATTCCTTGTCGACGTCCTCTCTTCCCAAGAGTTGGAACATCGTTACAGGGAATGGTGTGGTCTCGGTGCATCGTGGGTGCAATTCTTGCCCATTGGTGGTTTGTGGACATGAGCTTTATGTTGATTTCATTGTCCACAACATCATCAACTACGATGTAGTTCTTGGGATGGACTGGCTTACGAGCTTCTATGCTACGATCGACTATCGGGGAAAGAAGGTCGTGTTCGAGATTCCCGGACACCCAGTGTTTGACTTCAGCTGTGGTAGTAGCTCGCTGGGTCCTGTCAGATTTCGGGCCAGGCCGATGGAGATTGTGGCTATGCAGATGGAGCTGGAGAGGCCAGCGGTTGTGCGAGACTTTGATGACGTCTTCACCGAGGAGATGTCTGGACTGCCGTGTGATCGGGCTTTGGAATTTTCTATTGATCTTATTCCGGGAGCGCAGCCCATTTCGAAGGCACCATATCGTATGGCGCCAGTAGAGTTGGAAGAGTTGCGTAGGCAGTTGGATGAGCTTATGCAGAAGGGTTACATCAACCCTAGTGTGTCTCCGTGGGGAGCACCGGTCTTGCTGGTGAAGAAGAAGGATGGTTCGCGTCGCATGTGCGTGGACTATCGGGAGTTGAATGCGGTGACCATCAAGAATAAATACCCGTTGCCTCGCATCGATGATATCTTTGATCAGCTTGGAGGATCGAGGGTGTTTTCTAAATTGGATCTGAGGAGTGGTTACCATCAGTTGAAGGTGACGAAGGATAATGTTCCGAAGACATCTTTCAGGACGAAGTATGGACACTATGAGTTTGTGGTTATGCCCTTCGGCGTAACTAACGCACCCGTAGTTTTCATGAATCTGATGAACCTTATTTTCTACGACTTTTTGGATAAGTTTGTCATTATCTTTATTGACGACATTCTGATCTATTCTATGTCGGAGGAGGAGCATGCCTCGCACTTGAGGACAGTGTTGGAGATCTTGAGGAAGCATCGGTTGTATGCTAAGTTTTCCAAGTGCGAGTTTTGGTTGGACAGAGTTGCCTTTCTCGGGCATGTGGTTTCTAGAGATGGTATTTCAGTGGATCCCGAGAAGATTAGGGCCATCAGGGAGTGGCCTGTTCCGCTGTCAGCATCTGAGATTCGGAGTTTCCTTGGTTTGGCGGGATATTATCGGCGCTTCATTAAGGAATTTTCCCGTATTGCTGAGCCGATGACCAGATTGACGCGGAAGGATGTACCTTTTGTTTGGTCGGGTGATTGTGAGAATGCTTTTGGTGTTCTGAGGGAGAGATTGACGACTGCCCCTATTCTTGTTGTGCCTGATCGCAGCGGTGGATTTGAGATCTTTTGCGATGCTTCTGGCAAGGGTCTCGGTTGTGTGTTGCATCAGCACGGGCATGTTATGGCGTATGCTTCACGTCAGCTTAAGGTTCATGAGAAGAATTACCCGACGCATGACTTGGAGTTGGCTGCTGTTGTGTTTGCGCTCAAGATTTGGAGACACTTC
>JAULAV010001947.1:17500-50004 GCA_030789695.1 Scilla litardierei | reverse complement strand
CGGGGGATAACGACGCTGAACGGGGGGTGTAAGGCAATGAGGTAATGAGGCCCCCGCAACAATATTTGCCCTTGCCGGTGCGGCTAATATCAAGGAGTTTTGGAATTAGCCATGCACCGCCGTTAATGGGTAACCTCGGGGCCTCAAAAGCGATCCCGTCAACACCGGGAATGAAATCAAAAGTCATAGCCCAAAGGATAAAAAGGCCAGGGATGATCACGGTCCTGGACTCATCCCGAGGGAAGAAAGTGCTCGATATGATGCGGTGGGCTAGACGAAAGACAGGGTGGATGATGGAGGAGGCCTTGGCCTTGCCTCGAGGATAATGATCATGAAGGGTGAGGCGACCCCAAAAATAATCGACATCGAAGTCGCGATGAAAATCATAGGGACGGATATCGACGCCGAGAATGGGGAAACCGAAAATGTTGTTGATGGTGTTCACATGGGTGCGATAGTTTCGGTTTTGTAGGCAGAAATCTATGAGTAACCCCCCCACCCCTCAGTTTTTAGAGTCGAGAGGAATTCAAGTGTGAGGGCGGGGTATGATGGTGCATGGGAGTGTAAAAAGCTTAGCCATCCTAGGTTTGCAAATAGAGTCTCGACTCCGGAGAAAACTCCGAGATCGGTTAGGGTTTGAACATGGGCAAACTTAGTGGACAAATGAGATCGATTATAAAAATCTTTATGGGCTAGACTCATGAAACGGATTCCCTGCGCCCATCAGCGGGTCCGCCACAGGAATGATGGGTTGGGATGGGGGTCGGGTAGGAGGAGTAAATGGAGCACGTTCACGCGGTGGACGAGTGGATTTGTGTCTCTTGCGAGACGGCTCCTCTTCCTGCATAATCCCCTTACCATTGTCTTTGGCCATGATTGTGTGATGATGCGATGAGAATGCAAGACTATACGAATGCACACTATCAAACGACAATGGAGAAAAATGCAAATACTTGGGTAAAGTAAAAATAAAGCTCGGGAGCGAGTGTACACAGTATCGACGCGATTCCTTGCTCGCAAAAGATCCTTCGCCGTGCAATGGAGGAGATTTGGGAATCCGCGGCACGTCAATCCAACAAGAGATGAACTTTTCGAGGGGGGGGGGGGGTTAAGGCTAGGGCTAGGTCGAAATTGGGGATGAATGTCGATGGGAGAGGGTTGATGATGAGAGAGAGAGATGGAGGAAGTGGGGGGAGTGAAATTTGGAGTTGTGGTAGAGGGGAGAGATCATGCGAGAGAGAGGGGGAAGATGAAACGATCAAAGAGAAAGAAAGTTCGGGTGAAAAATGAAATCGGTTTAGTGGGGGGGGGGGGGGGGTATTTATAGGGTTAGGCGAACCAATCGGGTGAGATCTCACCCGATCGGTTGAGTCAATTTTCGAAATTTCTTGTTGGAAAGCAGCTACAGGCGAATCGATCGGGTGAGATTTCACCCGATCGGTTGCCCGCTTCACAAATTTTCTGAGAGCACTGTACTCTTCACCCGGTCTGCCACCCGATCACAGCTTCATCTCAACCGATCGGTTGGTTATTCATCAAAAATTCCCGAGACCTCTGTTGTTGTCACCCGGTCTGCCACCCGTTCACCCTCATTTGCCACCCGATCGGTTGGCTGATGTTCTGATACAGCCTATCTTTAGACACAGCCCACCCGATCGGTTGATGCTTGAACCGATCAGGTGGGGTAATTTCCTGCACAAACACAAAAAATTATCTAAGTCTCCCGACGAAAATCCCCATGGCAGAATTTATTCACCAAAAATAAGAAAACTAATCCTATAAATAACGGCGAGAGTTCAGAACATGGGTTGCCTCCCATGAAGCGCTGTTGTTTAAAGTCGTTTGCTCGACTCCCGGTATATGATCTTCAGGGGGGTTGGTGCGGGTGATGCCCAATGATTGGCATCCTTTCAGCTATTGGAGCAGCGGCCCTTGTCGGTGATAGAGGCGACAGGTAGACGCTCTCAACGATCCTCCCGCTGGTGGTGTCCAGATGTTTTTTCCTCATGTTGGCGTCAACCGCTACAATTCGCAGGATCCGGACTTCATCAGCAGTGAGCCCCAAGGGCTCTTTTTCCCTGCTCTCTGTCAGAACAACCTTCTTGAATCCGGGAGGAGTCGTTCGTGAGATACACACCTCTCCATGTACTTCTTCTTTCAACCCAATGTGCTCCTCAAGGCCCCCCAAGCCATCGGGAGGATTCCTTGAGAGAACTTCCCAAGATCCAGCCTCAATGATTCTTTCTTCCTCGACATCCAGTAGATTACACCTTTGTTCCTCCGGTGGATGCTTCATTGACAATCCCAAATCAAACTCTACTTTCTGTTTCCCAACATTCAGGGACGGCTTCCCCTTTTTCACATCAATGAGTATGCCAGCGGTCGCCATGAAGGGCCTCCCGAGGATAATCGGGGTATGATTGTCCTCCATCATGTCCATTACTACAAAATCCACAGGCACGTGTACGCCGCTGACGTTCACCGGCAAGTTGTCCACAACCCCCACCGAGTACTTCACCGATCTGTCTGCCAGTTGCAGAGTCATTCCGGTGGGTTCAAGGTCGCATATTTTTATCCTCCTGTATAATGATAGAGGCATCAGACTCACGCTCGCACCAAGTCGACAAGCGCCCGATTGATTTTCACCTCTCCTATCGAGCATGGGATGGGAAGCTCACTGGGTCCTTGAGCTTTGGCGGATTCGCTCGTTGAATCAGAGCGCTGCACTCCGCTGTCAGGAAGACTTTCTCTTTCCTTGTACCATTCGTTACCAAATCCTTCAGAAATTTTGCATAGGAAGGGATGGTCTCTATAGCCTACAGGAAGGAAATTTGCAAACTCAAGTCTTTCACCATGTCGAAAAACTTGCCGTACTTCTCATCTATTTTCACCTGGGAAAGCCTTTGTGGGAATGGCACCACAGGCTTGAAGACTCCGAGTTGCCCTCCTCATTCTTCTTCTTTTCTTCCTCAGAAACTCCCTCCAGAGTCATAGTGTTAGATGCCGAAGCTCCATCGTCATTTGCTTTTAAATTTGGTCTCCCATAGACAAACGGAGCTTCGGGTTCTTTAGCGGCCTCCCTAGTCGGAATCTGTGTGCCACTTCTCAAGACTATCGCAGACACATTTGCATGCTCATGCGTCAAGGCCAATGTTTGATTGGTCCCCCTAGGATTGACCTCCGGCTAACCCGACAATTGGCCCTGTGTCCTCTGAAGATTGGCCACCTGCAACCACAGCTGGGTTACTTGATCGGCCAAAGTCTTCTGTCCCATCTGCAGCTGCAGGTTAATCTTCTCCTGGTTCGATATGTATTGGGTCAAGAGATCCTCGACCGGAGAGATTACCCGTTGTTGGGTATATGGTTGCTGTTGTGGCGGGGGTTGCCGATTTCTCGGGGGGGGGGGGGGGTACTGTTGAAACATCTGCTGCTGAGGTTGCTGCTGCTGCTGCTGGTATAACTGCTGCTGCTACCGAGGTGGCTGATATAATTGCTGCTGAGGTTGCTGGGGCTGCTTGTATGGTGCCCTGTAGCTTAGGTTCGGGAGGTTCCGGTTGTTGGGAGAATACGCCGGATTCGAGCTTGTCCTCGGTGGATAGGGTGCATTACCCGTCGGGTTATAGAAAAGAGCACTCTCCTGATCCATCGGTGGTGAGATATCACCACCATCAAAGTCTCCCAAGACTTCAGCTTCCACTGCTGCCACTTGCTGGGTGTTGGCACTGATGGGAACACCCCTAAGTGGTTTTGATGATGAGCACACCAAATGTTATTAGTGTACTAACTACACTACATCTAAAGTGTGTATATGCATTGATCAATTATTCTATATCCATGAAGTTCGAATGCAGACTTAGAATCCATGATCGGAAGTCTACTTACGAGCCAAGAAATGAAGCATATGATGGCTCAACAATACGAAGCATATGAAGACTTAAGATCAAGATAAGATGGCTCAAGTCAAAGATCGAAGAACGAGAGCTAAAGATGTGTGTATTAGTAAGTTGTGTATTTAGAATGTAAAAGCCAAATGAATATTCTATACACACACACACACAAAATGATTTTCGAAAAAATGTTTTAAACTTGTCTTAAATATTTTTGAGAGCGCAGCTATTGATTCAATTCTCGTAGTCAATCTCCAAACACCCAGGAGTTGATTACTCATCTTTCAGCAGAGTTTCTCTGAAAAACTGCTCTGGGAAATCCTGGTGAAGGCTAGGTCGTTGGAAATCCTAACGAGTGTAGTTAGGTAATTGTATTGCCAAGGCAATAGTGGATTGGAATCTCGTACCTGATTGGTCGGGGACTGGATGTACCCGGGTTGCGGGGAACCCGGATAAAATCGCTTGTCCCTGCGTTTGTTTTTCTGTGATTGTTTATATTTCTTGTACAAGCATTTTTCATTTGCTAATCTTATATCTTTGTAATTCCTTGTTCATTTATTATTGCAAAGATTATTTGTTTAATTCCGCTTTGTAAAGATCTCTTATCTGATTGTAATCTTATCTCTTTCATATTATTTGTAAGATTATTTTGTTGATTAAGAACCAAGCGTAGATCACTCTACTTGGTTTCTTAGGCAACATTAGAAGGTTTTTAATTGTGCTAATCAACGAACGAAAAAGTTTAATATTTGAACAACATTATTCAACCCCCCTTCTAGTGTTTGCCATCCACAGGATCCAACCCTTGGTATCAGAGAGAGGTATCGAGATGGCATCAACAATGGCAGCATCCGCCCTCCAACGATTTGATGGAACAAATTATGCGGATTGGAGAAAGAGGATGTTGAGAGACATTGAATCCCTTAGACATATGGCTTGGAGTTTCATCGAGTTCCCGTATATCAAGCCTACCACTCCCACATCCAAATGGACGAACCGAGACGTGGACAAAGCCGTTCTTCACTCTAAGGTAATGAGTTTATTATTATTTAATATTGACGATTATATTTTTGAGTACGTTTCAGAGACCACTACGACATTTCAAATATGGAGCTTGCTTAAAGCCAAGTATGGAAAGGAGATTGTTGAAGACAAATGGGTTTTTGACATCACCATCACCAATGAAAAAGAGAGCGAATTTAACGAAGAAGAGAACGATTCAGATTCGGATGACTCAAGTGATGAAGAAGAGGAAGAGCAACCCACAAATAATATGTGCATGATGGCTTATCAAGACAATAAGGATAAGGTATGTGAATCTAGTTCTGATGATGAAAATGATTTTGACATTGCTAGTGCATATGAAAATTTGTATATAGAATACGGAAGATTGATAAAGAAATACAAAACTTTAAATAATAAGTATAAAGCCTTGCATAATGACCATGATGATTTATCTAGCAAACATGATAACTTATTGAATGATTATGATGATTTGAAAAATAAGTGTAGTAGTACAAATATTTCACTACACGATCATAATTGCTTGAAGGACAAGTTTGATTCTTTATTGAGTGATCATTATTCTTTGAAAAATGAGCATGCTATTTATATTTCTAGCTTAAATGATAAAATTGAGATGCTTGAAAATGTTGAGCACGGGTAAGCTTAAACACGAAGAATTAGCTCTTAAGCTTGATGAGTTTAAGACGAATCTAAGTGCGAAGGCCACTCATCCACAAAAGCATGTTTCCACAACACAAAATAAAAATGTTCATGCTTCTACCTCTAGTGATATTTGTAGAAATGTAAATGCTGTGCATGCCAATGTTAAAAAGTATGCTTTTATGTATGGTAAAAATGCTAGACACAATATTCATAATACACATCATACTTCACATGATCCACATGTTATACATAATGCACACAATAATCCTCATGCTATATCACACAACACGGCACATAAAAATGTTGTACACAATACACATCAAAGATCACATTTTGTACACAAACTTCACAATGTACACAATGCTAGAAATAATATGATATGAGTGCCTAAACACTTAGGCTTGCATGATAAAAATATTTATGTTCATAATTTGATTAGAAGCATGCATGGATTTTATAATGATTCATTTGTTCATGGAAAGTCAAATCAAATATGATTTGGGTTCCTAATGGATAGTTTTATCTGAACCTTTAATTTCGGGTATCCATGTGCTTACATGATTACTCTGTTGAAACCCTTGTATAGAATGATGAAATACATTTTTTTGAATCTATCATGCTTATGTATTCATGCCTATAATTTCTTCTTGTTGATATTAGATCGATAAAATAATATTTCATGGTAAAATGATATTGTTCCACACTTGAAAAGGAAATATAATATGAATATGTACACATTTCTTCTTATTGCTAACCAGCCTTAATACAGGGGGCATAACCTCTCCAAAGCTGTGCTCATGCATTTCTGCTGGGGGAGCGTAAGTTATTGTTGCTGTCATATTATATTTTCAATCTTTTATATCATTTGTTGTCATCACCAAATGATGTCAGTGGGTTTTGATGGTTGATCTTTGATGGAATATTTTATGTCATCTTTTTGAATGATGACAAGGGGAGAAAAAGACTGAAATGCAAAAATGATATTGAATACTTTTATTATGCTAACCGGCTTTGATGCCGGAGGAGTACTACATCTAAGCAGGGGGAGTAAGTGATTCTATTGTATCATTATTATTTAACTTACTTCATTTTTCATTTGAGTGTCATCATCAAAAGGGGGGAGAGTGATGAGAACACCCCTAAGTGGTTTTGATGATGAGCACACCAAATGATATTAGTGTACTAACTACACTACATCTAAAGTGTGTATATGCATTGATCAGTTATTCTATATCCATGAAGTTCAAATGCAGACTTAGAAGCCATGATCGGAAGTCTACTTACGAGCCAAGAAATGAAGCATATGATGGCTCAACAATACGAAGCATATGAAGACTTAAGATCAAGATATAAGATGGCTCAAGTCAAAGATCGAAGAACGAGAGCTAAAGATGTGTGTATTAGTAAGTTGTGTATTTTGAATGTAAAAGCCAAATGAATATTCTATATATATATACACACACACACACAAAATGATTTTCGAAAGAATGTTTTAAACTTGTCTTAAATATTTTTGATAGCGCAGCTATTGATTCAATTCTCGTAGTCAATCTCCAAACACCCAGGAGTTGATTACTCATCTTTCAGCAGAGTTTCTCTGAAAAACTGCTCTGGGAGTCGACTACCAAAGGAGGGAGTCGACTACCTGATGTAGCAGAGTTTTAACTAAAAACTCTCTGGGAGTCTACTACCTCCTCTGGGAGTCGACTACCAGCTGTGCGATTTGACTTCCCAGATTTGCTCCTTCATTTAATCGTTTCTTGATTTATGGGGCTAAAGTCAAATCTTTTTGAAATTCAAATCATCTCTTAAACTCTATAAATAGAGACCATATGAGAACATTTTTCCTAATAATTCATTCTTGAGCAAAGGTATAATTCTCTTAAAAAGTTCTCAAAGTTCTCAAGCTCTCAAAGTTCTTCAGTTTTTCTAAAGGCTAAGTTTTTAATTCTTTTGTGCTTAATTTCGCAATTATTTTCTCTGATCATTTCTAGCCTTTATAACTTGGTTTGATCTCCAAAGCTCATAGCTTTTCTTCTTGAGATTCAAACATCAAGTTTTTCTTTTTGATCTTTGTGTTCTTTACTTTTATATTTCTCTCAAAGATCAAAATCTTGATCATTGATCTCTAAAGCCCAAGTGCATATTTTAGAAGATCATTTTCAAGACAACCTTTTTTGAATTACTTGTTTTTGATCTCCAAAGCTAAAAGCTTTTTATATTGAGATTCAAAATACAAGTCTTTCTTTTTAATCTTTGTGTTTTATAATTATATTCTTTCAAAGATTTAAAAAACTTGATCTTTGATCTCTAAAAGCCCAAGTGCATATTTTTAGAAGATCAATTTTCAAGATAACTCTTTTGATCAAATTTGTGCTCATCTATATCATTTAATTTGATCACGAGTTTTCCGATTTTCTTTAAGCCACATATACACAAATATATTCTTTTGGCTTTAGGAAATCTTGTAATTAATTTCATATTTGTTGCAAGTCTTTGAAGAAGAATTTGAATTGTAAATTCCTATGTTATAAGGGAATAGTGGAAATCTTAGACAAGTCTAGGTGATTGGAAATCCTGGTAGGGATACTAGGTGGTTGGAAATCCTGGTCAAGGCTAGGTCGTTGGAAATCCTAACGAGTGGAGTTAGGTAATTGTATTGCCAAGGCAATAGTGGATTGGAATCTCGTACCTGATTGGTCGGGGACTGGACGTACCCGAGTTGCGGGGAACCATGATAAAATCGCTTGTCCCTGCGTTTGTTTTTCTGTGATTGTTTATATTTCTTGTACAAGCATTTTTCATTTGCTAATCTTATATCTTTGTAATTCCTTGTTTATTTATTATTGCAAAGATTATTTGTTTAATTCCGTTGTGTAAAGATCTCTTATCTGATTGTAATCTTATCTCTTTCATATTATTTGTAAAATTATTTTGTTGATTAAGAACCAAGCGTAGATCACTCTACTTGGTTTCTTAGGGAACATTAGAAGGTTTTTAATTGTGCTAATCAACGAACGAAAAAGTTTAATATTTGAACAACACTATTTAACCCCCCTTCTAGTGTTGTTTGCCATCCACAGGATCCAACAGGCACCACCAGCTCCTACCATGAATGCCGAGATTTGGGTAGATAGCAAATCAAATTTGCTAGACAGCTTGTCAACCTCTTCTACTCGGTGCATTCCTCCAGATCTAGGCGTGGCGCGTTCATCGCACCACCTTTCTTTATTAGATGCCATGTTCTCCAGAATGTTTCCGGCATCTTCTTCGTTCCTTGACATGAAGGACCCTCCAGCCGCGGCATCCATTGAGGACTTCAGATCGTCTCTCAACCCATTGTAGAACAAATTGATGATTTGCCATTTGGGGAGCTCATGGTGAGGGCATATCCGTTGCATCTCTTTATACCTCATCCATGCCTCATGCAAGGATTCGTGGCTGGCTTGGGAGAAGGAGGAGATCTCGCTCCTCTGCTTCATTGTCTTCCCGGGAGAAAGAACTTGTTCAGGAAGGCGTTGGACAACTTCTCCCAAGTTGTGAAAGTATTGGGGTCCTTCACCTTCAACCATTATTTGGCCTTGTCCTGCAGAGAGAATGGGAACAATCTGAGCCGGATGGCTTCAGTCGACACCCCGTTGATTCTGAAGGTGTCGCACTTCTCCAAAAATGAGTCCAGGTGCTCAATTGGGCTCTCCATAGGAGATCCTGAGAATTGGTCCTGTTGGATCCACGTCACCAACGACGGCTTCAGCTCAAAATTTCCGGCCGTAATGGCTGGAGGTTGGATGCTAAACGTGGACCCGATGGACGGCATCGAGTACTCAAGCAAGGACTTCTGGGGAGGGGTATTTTCTCCCATGGTAGCAGCCTCTTCCCTTCTTCTTCTCTCGGCGTTCAGACTCCTCACGGTGGCGTTTATCTCTGGATCTAGGGGAATCAAGTCGTCAAGACTTCTTGTGTTCCTGCGCATGAAAATCAAGAAACACCTGTAAAGCGCGTATGATATAACCTCAAACAGAAAACAAAGAATAGAAAATAAAAATGAAAATGTAGAATGCGAAAATTATCGCAAGGTCAGGATGTGAACTAGTCTCTAGGGTTCACAGGGTCCTAAAAGAAACAAGCATGTTGCCTCTTCGGCAACGGCGACATAAAGCTTGACGTCCCCTTGATTTAGCAATATATGCAGTGGGATCGGGGATACCAGATTTAAATATTTGTAACCGCAAGCGCACTGTGTTGTAGTGTGGCTTGGGGGTCGAACTCAGGGAGGCGTGTGTTGTGCTTGTTACCAAGGAGGAACCGGATCACTCGGTGGGTGAGCTAGACCGATCAATCGGTTGGTTGTCACGAAATAGAAATATGAAGGAAGTAAGATATAAAAGGGAACCTAGGAATTTCGTTCCATCTTATTATGTGCCCTCTCTATTACGACCGACGGATAGGATTACGATCGGATTTTAGGGTTTAGTGCTGAGATGTTTCCTCTAAGAGTGATACCTAGCGTCCCATGGGCCCGATATTCCGGTCGATGCCCAGGATGATATGCTAGGTCTACCCGGGTTCGGACGGTGGGCATTCCCATGTCCATTAATACCGACCGACTCAGGGAGCACTACGCTCGCAACGATTACTCCCAACATTTCACCTTGTCGTTCCCACGCGCTAGGATTCAATGTCTACGCTATGGGTGTGAGCTGTGTCTAGGGGATCAAATGCCAGTTTTATTTCCCCTTGGCCCGACGGTCAAAGGCGGTCTTTCTCCCGCCAATGACAATAAAACGCCCCGCGTAACCATCTAAATTCATAAATCCTATCGAAATCCTAATTCTATGGTTGGTCTAGGGAGAACCCACGAAGGGGTTTCCACCAATGCCTTAGATTGGGGAACTACTCACGATTCATAGCAAAAATATAAACACAACAAAATTTAGCCATTGGAATCAAAATCAAGCAATAGATATATGGAGCTGACAATAATATTAATGTAATATTCAAGTTTCAGAACAATCAGAAGACTTACAAGACAGAATAAATTCGGAGCCGTCAAAAATCCCAAAAAGACAGAAAAACAACTTGGGATTCGTTCTGGAAAAAACCTAGGGCTATATCTAGAAAACACGACCACCCGATCGGTTGAAGCATCAACCGATCGGGTGAGTCGACGGTCGACACTGCCTTCAGCATTTGAGATACATCAACCGGTCGCCGAGCCGATCGGTTGATGTCACCGGGTCGTGAGTTGGGAGAGTTCGGATACAGATGAACCGATCGGGTGAGATGTCACCTGATCGGTTGGAATTCAGCTCCAAAAGACAGAGAGCTCTGTCGTTTTCACCCGATCACTGAACCGCTCGGGTGAGATTCTCTTCACTGCTGCTCCTGTCCGGGTCGGATACGCGTGCACGAACCGATCGGGTGGCTCTGTCCACCCGATCGGTTGAGGGCTGATATATGGAATTTTTCAACGTTTGGCCCTCGGGATCACGCGTGACACCTCCCGTTGCTCTGGGGACTCATGATATCTGATTTATATGTCCCCAACGCTGGCAATCTCATGCATTGGCACAAAAACACAAAGAAGAGAAAGAAAACTAAAAATCACAAGAGAATGGATACGAAACACAGGAAAACAACGGAAAATCACGAAGAAGACGTGCGTGAATATATAAAATATAAACGCACGTCAACTTCCAAGATGCCATTCGGAGTAGTGACTCTAAGAAACGTCTTGATGCAATCCAAAAAAGGTCTATGCTCGTAAATAAGATATGGACCTTAGTTTATGTGCCCAAGAAAGTGTTTCCTTTGGCTGCAAGTGAATCTTTGAGCTGGAAGATTAGTGCAGATGGAAATTAGTGAAGTACAAGTTATGCCGATTGGGAATAGTCATCATCAGAACTCCTATAATTGGATTGTGATGAAATTTTCTCGCTAACAGCTTTGTACAGATTTATTCGGATCAGACTCGATGTAAATGCTCACGATGACCATGAAAACTGGAGTATTCATGTATAGTCCGTTTTCTAAATATGATTTAGAAGAACAAACTTATATGAATCAGCCAGAGAGTTTTCAAGGTCAGTGGGAGCGATAAAAGGCATGCGAGGCATCAAGGAGCCAAAACATATGTTTTGAAAAAGTGGTCAAAGAGTTTGACATTTTATTAGAAACGATTATGAATAGTGCGGATGACCAGTGACTATTTTGAAGCATTCTCCTAAGGTACGAAAAGGATATTGTTTTAAGTCTCAAGTGAAGACGTTGAGCTGGATGAGATCCATGCAAGTTAGAAATTATGGATTCCAAAAGACCAAGGTAATAATTTGGATGAGATTCAAATGATTGGTCTAGCATAAACAGAAAAAATCCTTAAGTCTATTCCATAACTGCTTTAGCAGATCCACCCACGAAGGCTCTACCACATAAAGTCTAGATAGACTTATGTGTAAAAGCTGTATGAAATATCGAGATAAATGGGCCTAAGTGCAAGTGGAAGATGTTGGGAGTGGTTATGTCCTTGAGGCAATTTATCTATGTGTACGTATACAAATATCTTGTTCAAAATAACAGTAAACTGTTTGGTAAGAATTTACCTAAGTTAATAATAATATAGTCGACATTAGAACTTAGGTAAAGTCCTGAGACTTAAAAACGAGGTTAAACAAGTATCGAAATGAGGATCTTGATCATGGAGAATTGTTTGACCGTTAGTAGCATAAGTCTAAAATCGTTCGTGGTCGTAGATGTTTCGAGAAAAGGATATCGAAACATCGGAGAGATCATTGTGCCTTTGTCTCACCATGTAGTGGTGACGATGATCTCATTGTCATTTAACTTGGCGAATTCGGAGACGAGACACATGTGCTCATTGGAGAATGAGTTCACTGAACGATCTAACTAGAATTATCACATGGTTAACATAACAAATCTGTCAGTGATAACTCTCAGTGATGATTTACTAGTTGGTCCTTAGACTTGAGGTCATTGTATGAACCTGTACGTGAACGGTGTCACTTAGATCTCTGTCCTAGCTTCGAGGCAAGGCCTATCGAAAGGTCTTTGGTTAAGTGACACATGAAGCATGCGAGGATAGTAATGAAAAGTATCGAGACATCGTCAAATAATCATGAAAATTGCGATATGAGCAATCGAAATGGCATGTAAATGTGCAGAAAAAAAGGTGTAAAATATGAGCATATTAGCCACTCCCGTGGATATGATTCAGATCTATGTTAGGAGGGCTCTAATCCACGCCTGACTCCCATCAGCCGCATGGATAGAATGGATTGATGTAGGGATCGAAAACCCTAGATTAACCCTAGCTCCTGCCATCGACTAATCTATTTATCCATAAGGGGGAGATCAATGTGCATCAATAATAATCATTCTAGCATATCCCTAATCTTCAATTATATAACAACTAATTGGTTCATATCAATCCATGGTTAAATCTAATGGGGTTTAACACATAGCCATAGATGGGCGACTACTCACGATCCATCGATAGAAACATAATAAAAATACATAATAAAAATCATGAATTGAATCATCATGGCAATGTAGATGGAATAAAGATTGAGAATCAAACAATCCACAATGAAGAGAATTAAGAAAAAGTAGTTCTATTGCAAAATTGAGAACAAAAATCAATAAGAATAAAAAGGACTATAAAAGTTGCAGAGAATTAAAACTGAGTACACCTGAAATATTCTTGATAAAACCCTAAAAAAGTCTGTGAAAAAGCGTTCTCCCCTTTAGAGGAAGAAGAAGAGTATTTATATCCCACAGAAAAATCCAAAAATTCCCACAATTGCCCCTTGACGGCTCCCAGAAACCCTCAGAATCCTCTATCGCCTAAAATATTGTAACTTTGAGGCTCTGTCATCTATCGACGTGACAACGTAGAAATCTACGAGACCACGTCATTAGGCGCTTAATCTTTATGAATTCTTCATCTAAACGGTCGTTTTGGACGACCATTTGGCTTCTGCAGCTTCTCGGTGCAACGCGGTCGCGTCGTCAGCCAACGACTGCATCGAAGTCAATTTTCCTTCTCTTCAGCTCCGAGGTGACGCGACTGTTTCGTTCATCACGCGACCGCGTCGATGGGCTTTTGATGCTATTTGGTATATCCTGGTGACGCGACCATGTGGATAAGTCATGCGGTCACATGTATCATTGATTTCTTCTCTCCCATTGTGCAATTTAGCTCTCGTTTACCTCTCGCTTCGCTCTTTATCGCTTTTACCTCGCTCTAAGGTCTCGAAATCATTCATTTGCGCCTACAATACATACAAGGGACCCGAAAGTAAAAAGAAACCAAAAATAGGGGAAATGGAGTGGAACGGGGGATGAAATGGTATGATATGCATATAAATAAAATATATAATATATACTTAATGAGCACTCATCACCGACCGTGTGTGTAATCACTGAGGTCATCCCCGTGGAGCGTAGTTGTAAGGAGCAGACCAACGTGGAGGTCATCCTATCAAGCGTAGCTGTTAGGGAGCCAACCGTGGGGGTTACTGCAGAAGCCATCCTTGAAGGGCATGACTCGTGAAGGAATAGTCTGTGGCTGTAATCGCTGGGGTTATCCCACAGAGCGTGACTTACAAAGTGTAGACCTAGGGCAGCCCCCAAATACTAGTGTGACCCCTGCCCTTCACCATGTGAAAGACAAAGCAGACATTGGGGAGAATGCTGAGGAAGATGATGGGGTGGGAGTCTATGCAATGGATGTAATCACAAGGTCCTTCATCTAGCACTAACTATTGATGCACGGAATTTTGCAGGCCTAGATCGGGCCACTGGACGAGCATTCCTGCAATAGGTTGATCCCGAGCAGGACAGGTTCTCCATGCCATATCCCCTTCTCCAGTACCTGAAAAAGATAGGCAGAAACTTCATAGGACTAAGGGGGCGGACCTCCCTTCTACCATCCAATGCCTAAGTCAGGCGATGGTAGAGGAGAGGAGATGATTGGGTGTAAGATAGCCCATGTGTGGTGGCGACATATGGGTTGAGCATGGATGAGCCAATAGCCATTAGGGTTTTGGAATTAGGATTTGTGTACCCCAAAGGGATGTACAAGGAACGCACCTGGCGGCGGAGATATCCTACCGCTTATATAGAAGCCGGGGGGGGGGGGGGGGGGGGGTCATGCCCACGTCAAGCAGACATGTGGACCGTAGATTCCTTGACATAACAGGCTCCTGCAAATCTGGCGTATGTGCAGATATGGCAAGAGGTAATGGGCCACGGCTTGCAGATAAAGAAGGCGGTGATTAATACGTGGAGTATTCATTGAATGTCCATCGATAACGACCGGAGCGAGGGCTAATTATTTGCCCGGATTTGCGCCACGTGGAGTGGACTAAGCTGACAGAGCAAACAGGTGCTCGGGCCTTGAGACTGAGGGGGTTGAATTCGAGGAGTGAGGTCGTCCCTAAAGAGATGTTATGAGCGGAGCAGTTCTAAGATCAAGTCGGGCTAACCTCTCGAGCTCGGTCAGGAGGTTCCCAATGACGGATCCCATCTGACGGGCTGTCCTGGGCTATCGCTAACGGGCCCAAGTAAAAATCAGTATCTATAGCAGGTGACATGTTTTATGGTGGGAGAGATGATTTTGTTAGGTTTAGATTGGATCAGGATATGCCATATTCTGGATACATTTGGACAATTGTTTGCTTCCCCGACTTATTAGTCTACAAATTTAACGTTGTAAAAACAAGCTAGCTGAAGATTCTAAGTAGAAATATACACAAATTAATGTTTTTTTTCCTCCATGCAATAGTATATTCATATAAAATGTAATCCTTACATGTCTTGATATATTCGGTTATGTACAAGTTATCATGAATTACGAAAATGATCAAGAACTTTGTGCAGCAAAACGTTGTCTGTGCACACAGGAATAGATTCGATTTACCCTCAGGCACAAATTGTGGCTGGTTCAAGTTGACGGGCCAATTTGATGAACAAAAGTTTTGACATGCGAATAGGCCGGCACTGTGCTTGGGCTATAATAAATAAAGTAGGCGACCAACCATGTACAGCTCATTCGTCGACCCTAGGCTTCTTCGGGCCGGCCCATATAATATTTTGTAACACACATTTTATTAGAGCTGTAAGATTAGGACAAGTTCTTTTCAACTATAAAAATAATAATTACCAAAGTCAATTCTCTCAAATTAGGGATGATCCTTTAGATGATCATTGCAACCTATAAAAAATAATAACTGTAATAATTTCATTACTTAAAGTACAAGTAAACTATATTTGTAACTAGATAAATATATCATGTAATTTGGGTAGGGATGAGAATGGGCAGGCCCAAAGCCCGTTTGGGCTTCCAATTGGGCACGCCACATCATCATCCCTACAAAATCCTTCACAACTCTTTCTAGGAGTTGTGAAGGATTTTGTAGGGATGATGATGTGGCGTGCCCAATTGGAAGCCCAAACGGGCTTTGGGCCTGCCCATTCTCATCCCTAAATTTGGGCTTAATTAAACTTGTGGATATCAATTTCTCTATAAATTATTGTGTTTGGATAGGTTAGATTTGCGATATGAATGTAAAAAGATCAGTTACTGAGTGGATATTATTATTGCTATCTTTATATTTGTTTTCTTCTTTTGAACATTGATACGGCCCATCAGAATGTGCCAAGACCGAACGGCCCAAGCCCACGTCGCAGGCAAGCGACCGCGAAGAGGAGCGGGCCCAGCGACAAGGCCCCCATGAAGACTTGGAGTCGGGCTGGTCTCGGACCGAAGCAGGTGCCATCATTGGCCTACGTCAGCAGGAGCTAACCGCTCCACCTAAAGCGTGCCCCCTTAATCACCATTAAGGGGCCCCATTACGCTCATCTTCATGACCCATGAAGGCGCCATCAAAGTGTCGGATCGTCGGGGCAGAAGTAGAGGGACGTTGAGGAGACGTGGCCATGAAGGACTCCTATAAAGAGACTCGAGGTCCAACGTACAAAGGATCACTTCCTGGATACCCAAAGGGCAGATGTATTCATCTCACACGACCTTGTCTTCCCCCTTATATTTCTCCTCCACAGCTCGGCCCGATGACTCGCGTACCGAACTCCCCGTGAGCCGTACCGATCCCACCGAGTATCTCTCAGACCCGTTCTGACTTAGGCATTGGAGGGAACTTGGTCGGAACCAAGGTCCGACCCCCCTGACGAGCTTCTTCGTCTTTTCAGGTCAAGCAGATCCAGCGGTGCCGATGCTACCCCTCAACGTCTTCCCAACCGGAGCCGAGCGCCCTCACCCCCGAGCCTGCTCGTCTCCACCACAAGGAGGTCGTCGTTTGCCGAGGCTACCCTTCGGCAACCCGACGCGAGGATCCGTGCGTCCCTCACTGAGCGAACGCGCTTCCAACCGACCCCGGAGGTCCCACATGTCCCTGTTGACCGCGTTGACCTCCAGCCCTCCATCCAACGAATCTGTGGTGAGAAAACACCCAGAAACATCTAGCGCCGTCTGTGGGAACCGAACAAATACCCACGTCAAACAACCGCATCTCCGAAATGGAACCAGCTTGCAACGAAACGGAACGTATACCCCCCATCCACGAGGAGGGCGACTACGTACCGTCTGAAAATAGGCACAGCCACACCACTGAGGGCACCAGCAGCTCGCGCTCGGTGACTTAAGAGCAGCTCCGTCTCTTCACCCAAGAGACAAACGCCCACCTCCGGACACTGGCCGCAGCAATTCAACAGCTCGCTGGCAACCCACGTCTTCCGGAAGGGGGGTCAGCAGCAGTCCCCGACCGACAGGGGCTCTGCCATCTGCTGCGCTCGGCTGTGGTCACCGACCACGGTGGCGAAAGCGCCAATCGGAGCGATGGTTCATTATGCCAAACTTCATCTCGGTGCGGTCCCTCACACCCACCTCGCTCCAGGACGAGGCAGACGGGAGGCCCGAGTGGACCAGAGAAGAGTCCACCACGGCCTCGTCCCGGCGACCGCGCTCAGTGCACCGACGGTTGCCCAACCGTCGGGGCGTCGAAGATCGACGGGTTCGCAGCGGGAGTCCCCGCCAGGGGAGGCGTAGGGGCTGGGAGGATCGTCGCGGGAGGAGAAGCGCCCAGTGACCAATGCATATCCTCGGTCGGGATGTGCATCGAGCGGACTCTCCTCGGACCCCCGCCAGCCCGCCGGAGCAACTTGGCCCTCACACCGAAGCACTGGCGGACCTTGGGGGCCACAGGGACGACCGCTGCCCGTTAGCGAGGAGTATTACAGACGCCTGGGTACCATCCAGATTCAAGGTGTCGACCTTAGAGAAGTACGACGGCACGGGAGACCCGGAAGATCACGTGATGGACTACGAAGGGGTCATAGCATTCTAAGGGGCCGATGACGACCTGCTCTGCCGAGGCTTCTACTTCACTCTTTGGAAGTCCGCCAGGAGCTGGTACCACAGCCTCCCCAATCGCTCCATCAGCAACTTCAAAGAGCTATCCCAGAAGTTCTACAAGCAATTCATGGCCGGTCGACAGATAAAGCCGGACTCGGAGCTTCTGTTCAATGTGATACAGAGGCCGGGTGAATTCCTAAGGAGCTACATGCACCACTTCAACGTCGAGTGGCTGAATGTGGAGAGTTGCCCCGAGATGGGCGTGAAAACAGCCCCGAAAAATGGGCTTCGAAACAGGGGCCTAAAGAAGTCTCTGCACAATGAGCCTGCGAAAGATCTCGCTGAGGTAATAGCATGGGCGGAGTGTTACATGCTGACAGAAGAGGCATTGGCAGCAGAGGAAGGGGGTCTCCCGACGGGGCCAAGCGGGGCTCCAAACGGAATGAAAGCGAGCGTCGCGAGCCGGACGACCACAAGTGGGAGAAAAAGGCATGGGAAAAGCAGCGCAAGGAGGAAGCGTGACCCCCCAGGCTGAACGCCACTCAAGACACCGTCCTGACGCAGTCTCAGAAGGAGGGCCACATCGGAAAGCCACCTCCGAAAATGAAGAGTGGCAGAAGAGACGATGAGAAGTACTGCAGGTACCACAAAGACAACGGCCACGACACCGACGACTGCTGGCACCTGAAGAAGGACATAGACAAACTGATCAGTCGCAGGCACCTGAAGAACTTTGTCGACGACCCAAAGACAACCCCCGGAGAGGGGATGTCAAAACAGATGGACAAAGGAAAGAAAGTGAATGTCGTCCATACCGCTCTATGCATTATTGAATGAGGAGGCAGGACGACAAGCCACAGCTCCTCCCCTAGGCGAGACTAGCTCGCCATAATATTCCCTGCTCTTTTCTTTTCAAAGTGTATTTCCGGTTCAGTGAATGAAACACAAGTTCGTACCAGAGCAATCGTGTCTCTTCCCACCCCGCCTCGCCCCGTCGAACCTCGAGGTCGACCATCAGGCCGGGGAGAACTCCCCCGGAAGGCCAACCACACCGATTGCCCGTAATGCTAGGGGCAACTTCCCCCGCACAACGATCGCACCGATCGGCCTTAAGGCTAGCGGCAACTCCCCTAGCGAGCCGATCACAACGATCGCCTGTAAGGCTGGGGGCAACCCCCCAGCAGGACGATCGCACCGATCGACCATAAGGTTGGGGGTAATTCCCCCAGTGGACCAATCACAACGATTGCCGGTAAGGCTGGGGGCAACTCCCCCAGCAGGACGATCGCACCGATCGGCCATAAGGCTGGGGCAACTCCCCCAGCCGGTCGATCACAACGATCACCCATAAGGATGGGGCAACTCTCCCAGCGGATCGATCATAACGATCGCCTGTGAGGCTGGGGGCTACTCCCCCAGTAGGCCGGTCCGACGCTCTACCATAAGCCTGGGGGTAGCTCCCCCAGCTGGCTGACCGACCCGACTGACCGTAAGGCTGTGGGCAACTCCCCTAGCAGGCCGGTCCGTCGATCGACCGTAAGCCTGCAGGTAGCTCCCCCAGCTGGCCGAACGACCCGATCGCCCGTAAAGCTGAGGCAAGTTTCCCAGCGGGACGATCACTCCAATCAACAGCATGGCTGGGGGTGACTCTCCCAGCAGGCCGATAACAACGATCAACCACAAGGCTGGGGACGACTCCCCCAGCAGGCCGATAACGATCACCTGTAAGGCTGGGGACACCTCCCCCAGCAGGCTAATCAAACGTAAGGCTGAGGGCAACTCCCCCAGCAGGCTAACCATCGGAATCGCAAGGCTCGGGGCGACTGCCTTAGCGGGCCGACCCCTGGCTCAGCCGTCAGGCTCATGTTCGACCTTAGTATCGAAGCGTCTACCAATATTTCCTTGGAACCGACTGGGCGGACCGACCATCGGGCAAGTCGAGGCAGTTCTCCTAGGACCGTCTGCTCGACCTAGCGGAAGATGAGATGTCTGCCAGGAAACATCCTGGGAAGACTGGAGAACATCCACCAGAGAAAATGTCGATCGCCCCCAACGGGTCGATGGCCTCGATCTACCGCACAACCGGGAGCAACGCCCCCATCAGACCGATCGGGCATGATCTCCATTAAAGGCTAGAGGGTAGCCCCCTGCAAAGACGATCATCACGAATGCCCACACGGCTGGGGGCCACTCCCCCAGCAGGCTAATCACCCCGATAAGACGATGACTCAACCGGTGAAAAGAAAGCCTCCCACAACTCAGGCCAGCGAGCCGCCCCGGCCTGAACAGCGGGAGGGGGCAACTAAGCATCAAAAGCACAGTCCAGAGAACACTCGACAAAAACATTACATCACTCAAAACGGTAAAGATCTCAAAGATTTATATTTCAAAATTCAAAACATTGTTCTTTACAAGGGAGGGGACAAAAACGAAAAGACATTGCCTACGATGCCGAGGCCCAAGAAGGAGCATCCCCGGGGCCTCCCCCTGCCTCGATTGGACGGGTTCCTCGGGCCCGGCCGAAGGACGAGGAAGCATCTGCCGGACCCGCTCCTCGATCCTCCGGAACCCATTCCGAAAGACCCCCATGATCCTCGGGCCGAGGATGTATTTGTAGGTTTGGAACGCCTCCCAGAGAGATGCCATGATCCTCGGTGCCAGGTCCTCCTCGTAACCCCTTTCCACCTCCTCGACGAGTCGGGCAGGGTGTGCTTGTCGCAGGGCCCCCAGCTCGGCCCAGAGCTCGCCCCTCTCCCGGTGGAATGTCTCCTCCGCCTCCTGAGCAGACCTCTCGATGGCTGTCATGGCCTCACTCAAGTCCCTCACCTCGAAGGTAAGCTCGTCCACCTGACGCTGTGAATGATGAGCCTCCGAACTGGCCTCTTCAGCTGCCACCTCGGCTGCCCCAGCCCTCAAGCGCTCCTGTGCCAAGGCCACCTCGAGACCGTTCACCCACTCCGCGCGGCGCTGTGCCTCGACAGCCCTTGTAGAAGCTTGCAAGACAGAAGGAGTAAGTGAAGGCCGCCTCGAAAGGGAGGTGGAGACAAGCAGAAAACCAACCTGCTGGAGCTGTCAGACCAGAGAGTTTGCTAAGCGGTCGGAGCAGACTCTCCCTAAGAGAGAGCGGTCCCTCAGGAGAATGAAACCATGTGCCAGCTGAACGGCCAAGTCTCGATCGACAAAGATCAACTCTTCTGGCGGGACGTCCGGGCCGGCCTCAAGTATGGATAGGGTGCCCCCGCGCACCGACTGGCGACTGCTCGGCCAGGCTGGCAGAAGCGGCCTCCTCCACC
Organism: Scilla litardierei; assembly: GCA_030789695.1. Lineage (NCBI taxonomy): Eukaryota > Viridiplantae > Streptophyta > Magnoliopsida > Asparagales > Asparagaceae > Scilla > Scilla litardierei. The sequence goes on along the minus strand of JAULAV010001947.1, from coordinate 28,768 downwards.
AATGGGAGGGTTGCCCCCAAGAGGGTCGGCATTTCGGTGACCACCGAGGGCCTGCCCTCCCCTGCCTTCTTCCTCTTCTCTTCAGGACCCCCAGACTCTGGAGGAGGGCACTTCTTCTCTCCCCCGCGGCTCTCAGCTAGGGCTCGGGACCCCTGCCCGGCGCCCCCGGTGTCCCCCTCGACACGGGCAGAACCGAAATTACCACCGGCCACATTCCCGGCCACAGGGGATCGACGACAATCTGGGGCGACGGTGTGACAGCAACGGTCGGCTCCAGCCTCCCCACCGCAGCGTCAGCCTCACGAATCTCTGCCTCCACCATGCACCGAGGCGCATGGACAGAAGGATTTCCGCGCCCAGCTCCCCGGTGGATAAGCACGCGCACGTCGTGGCTAAATTCCCGACCCGCCATCTCTGCAGAAGAAGAGAAAGATCAAGTAAGCTAAGTAGGGGAGCGGGAGAAAAAGTGCCTATCAGGGGACAACATGACATTCTTAAGGAGAAGGTCGTCCAGCAAAGGCCAAACCGACCTCTCCACCAGAGGCAATGACGACAAAAGTCTGACCGCCGCCTGATCGGCCTCGAAAAGGGATAGTGTCAGGTTATATTGACATAAGCTCCTCCAACCGGTCAGGATCACATCATCTTCTGGGAAAGGGACAAAGACTAATCTCTACTCCAGTCGCCAACCCAACGGGGCAGACCCAGCAAACACTCCCTCCCAGCCTGGGCATGGATGTGCTGCCACGACCCATGGCTGACCGTCTGAACCCAGAAATAGTAAAAGAAGAGGGGCAAGGTCGGCTCCAACCCGTGCCCCTGGTAGATCATAATGAATCCTACCAAGGCCGCAATCGAGTAACAGGTCAGCTGACACAGGGCCACCACAAGAGAGTCCAAGACCTGGATGATGAATGGGTGGAGGGGGAAGTGAAGCCCCATACAGAACATCTCAACATACACGCCGACCTCGCGGCTCCTCGGGAAGAAAATCCTTTCGTCAGCAAAGGGAATCCGGACATTTTACGGGTGGCAGAGGTACTTTGCTCGGATCTCCTCGGCCGTGGTATACGGAATAGTCGACGATGACCTGAGACCCACCGGAGGAACATCGAACTGCTCCGCTGCTTGAGCGTCATCTCGACGGGTCGGATCCTTAAACGGCAGACCCTTCCATTTAAGAGCCGGATGGTTACCAGACCCTGAAACTGGAGGATCTCCAGACCCAGGAGCAGAACCCCCTATCCTTAATGCAGCCATGGGGCGAATCGAGCAAGGTAGAAGAAGAAGGAGATTACCTTGAAAGGAGATCAGAAGAAGAAAGACGTAAAGGAATCCGTTAGCACTCGGAGGAACAAGATCAGATCAGAAAGCACGAACGAATAATCTGAAAGGGCGGCGATTTTATACGGGAGATAATCCCAGAATCTGAGCCGTTCGAAGGAGGACCCGTGGCAACATTTAGCAACTGGCAGCACTTCGAATTCCGTTCCCAAGGGCGGGAGAAGTCCAACCGGGCAGCGTTATGATGACTTCCATTCAATACCGCTGCCTTGACTGACACACATGTCAAATCCACACAAATCACATCGCCTGAACCGAACCGTCAGAATCCGAACGGCTCGAGTGATGGGGGCTATTGATATGGCCCTTCCAGAATGGGCCAAGACCGAACGGCCCTAGCACACGTCGCGGGCAAGCGACCCCGAAGAGGAGTTGGCCCAACAGCAACGCCCCCACGAAGACTTGGAGTCAGGCTGGCCTTGGACCAAAGCAGGCGCCATCACTGGCCTACGTCAGCAGGAGCTAACGCTCCCCTTGAAGCGCCCCCCTTAATCACCATTAAGGGGCCCCATTACGCCCACCTTCATGACCCCTGAAGGCGCTATCAAAGTGGTGGATCGTCTGGTCGGAAGTGTGGGGACGTCGAGGAGACATGGCCATGAAGGACTCCTATAAAGAGACTCGAGAAACAACGTACAAAGGGATCACTTCCTAGATACCCAAAGGGTAGAGGTATTCATCTCACATGACCTTGTCTTCCACCTTATATTTCTCATCCACAGCTCGGCCCGAGTACTCGCGTACCGGCCTCCCCGAGAGCCGTACCGATCCAACCGAGTATCCCTCAGACCCGTTCTGACTTAGGCATCAGAGGGGACTTGGTCAGAACCAAGGTCTGACACCCCTGACGAGCTTCCTCGTCTTTTCAGGTCAAGAAGATCCAGCGGCGCCGAGTCTACCCCTCAGCGTCTTCCCAGCCGGAGCTGAGCGCCCTCACCCCCGAGCCCGCTCGTCTCCACCACAAGGAAGTCGTCGTTTGCCGAGGCTACACTTTGACAACCCGACACGAGGATTCGTGCATTACTCACTGAGCGAACGTGCCTTCAACCGATCCCGGAGGTCCCACGTGTCTCTTTTGACCGCGTTGACCTCCAGCCCTACATCCAACGAATCAGTGGTGAGAAAACACCCAGAAACAAATATAAACTAAAAAATACATGTGCCCACAGTGCATGGGCTCGAGAACACACACACCCCCCAACCACCCCCCACCCAACCATATGTCGTATGTCCAACCCGGTCGTGTGTCTTTATCTGGGTATGGCGTTGGGTGCACATATTTTTGTGAGAATGGTAAGTGTGTGTGTGTGGGGTGGCATTGTGTGCATGTATTTTTATGAGAAGGGGTAGGTAGGACCCACATGTTGACGTGACCAAATCTTGGCCACTCTTGTATCTACCCTTGTGTCATAGTCAGCAGATTACCCCCTCTTTTGTATAATAATAAATTATTTTTTGGATACGAAATCACTTCTTATACTTGATGAATACGAATCGACTCAGTTCAAACCGTGAAATTCATCTATGTTAATGATTATGATCTGAATTTTTTTTGAGAAAAAAAAGTTAAACCTTTATTTATAATGTATGCCTTAGAGTAAAATTTCTCTTTATTGGAATTAACTACCATTTTAAATAGACTTTAATCTTGATACGACTATTTTGGAGAGGCCCAAGAACCAGAGACCCCGGCCCAAGCCGAGAACGGGAAGCCCACGAATGAGACGAGGCCCGCGAACGAACTTGAAGCCGGACCCGGCCCCGACTCAGAAGACGCATGATCAGCGCGTGCCCTCCAGAGTCAACCGTCCCCCCAAGAGCGCGAGACCTTAATGACCATTAAGGAGCCATTAACCCATGAACCCACGAAGCACGCCGGGGCTGGGATGGAGGCGGATTGCGAGGACGTGGGTGGAGAGGACGTAGAGGGAGGGAAATCGTGGCCGGGACATTATAAAAGGGACGGCGGGGGCAACCGGGCGAGGGATCGAATCCCAGGTAACAAAATCTGAGGTACGCCATCAACGACCTGGCTTTCGCCATAATTTCCCTTCCTTTGTTCGGATTGAGGGTCAGCGTATCGATCTCCTCTTGAGTCGTACCTACCCCGCCGGGCACTCATCAGACTGTGATCTGACTTTAGCATCGGAGGGGACTTGGCCAGAACCAAGATCCGGCCCCCCTGACGAGTTTTCTCATCTGTCCAGGAAGGAACCGAACGAGGCGCCGAGGCAACTCCTCAGCGCAAGATGATCCCGCCCGCTACAAGCGAGCACTGCCACCGGCCAAAGACCACGCGATAGCCGAGGCACCGAGGTGTCGAGGCTACCCCTCGACGCTCGTCCCACCGAAGCCAAGCACATTCCACGAAGTCGAGACGCTCCCTCCGCTCCGCACCGACCGAGGACCGACGCTTAGCTCGAGGCTCCCACTTGTCTTCGTCTCCATCGCCGTCCCACGCTGTGCCCACGTGAGCACGACGTATCCGAGGGATCTCAACCGGTCCCATGACCACGTTGACTGCTTAGTTGACGGTCAACGAGTCAGTGGTAAGAAAACACCCGTAAACATCTGGCGTTGTCTGTGGGAAGCGAACATAGCCCACGGTAAACCCACCGGAATGGAACCCGTCTGCAACGGCTTGGGGCGCATGCCCCCTATCCAAGAGGAGGGTGATTACATCCCTCCAGAGAACCAGCACAGCCACACCACCGAAGGGACGGGTGACTCCCGATCGGTGACTCAGGAGCAGCTTCGCCTCTTCGCTCAGGAAACCAAAGCCAACCTCCAGACGTTGGTCGCCACTATTCAACAGCTTGTCGATAACCCCTCCGTTCGACGAGCGGGAACGGGAGGGAACCACTAATGGGGATCGTACCGCCAGCCTGTGCGGTCCGCCGTGGTCTCCGACCACGGGGATGGAGCCCCCCAAACCGAAACGACGATTTACCATGCCGGGCTTCGTCCCGGAGAGGTCCCTCACTCCCACCTCGCCCTGCGAGGGGGAGGGAATGGGACTCAAGCAAACCGGAGGCGAATCGTTTACCGCCTCGTCTCGGCGACCGGGTCTATCAAGTCGGCGACCCGCCGGTCACCGAGCCTCAGGGGGACGACCGCACCGAAGAAGAAGTCCTCCTTGACCGAAACCAGAGAAGCGGGATTACCACAAGGAGAAGAGGAGCACCCACCGGTCAACCTCCGCCCGAAGCTCAGCAAGAATGAAGGCGAGCCCCCGGCGAGGCCGCGCCCGCTCGCCACCACCCGGTCACGAAGGAGTGAGCGCCGGGGAGCACCTGGATGGCGCCAGAGGCGACCGATGCCCGCTGTCCCGGAGGATAACCGAGGCGCGGGTACCTTCTAGATTCAAGGTGCCGATGCTGGAGAAGTACGAAGGCACGGGCGACCCTCTTGACCACATGATGGACTATGAGGGGGTCATGGCGTTCCAAGGAGCTGATGACACCCTCCTCTGCAAAGGCTTCTATTCCACCCTCTGGAGAGCGGCCCGAAGTTGGTACCATGGACTTCCCAACCGCTCTATTGATAGCTTCGAAGACCTCTCTCAGCAATTCTGCAAACAATTCATGGCCGATCGTCAGGTGAAGCCCGATTCGGAGCTCATGTTCAATGTGATGCAGGGTCCGGCGAGACCTTGAGGCACTACATGCGTCGCTTCAACGCAGAGCGACTGCATATGGAGAGCTGTCCCGAGTTGGTCGTCAAAACGGCCCTGAAGAAGGGGCTCCGGTATATGTGCCTGAGAAAGTCGCTGCACAACGACCTGCCGAAGGACCTAGCCAGGGCAGAATGCTATATGCTGACGGAAGAAGGGCTGGCCGAGGACGACGGAAGCCGCTTGGTGGGAACGAGACAGGGATTCAAGCGCGATGAGAGCGAACATCGCGGCCATTACAAGCATCGACAGGAGAAAAGGGCCAAAGGAAAGCAGCGCAGAGAGGAACCGCGACCCCCAGGCCTAACACTACCCTGGACGTCATCCTCGCGCACGCCCAAAAGGAAGGATGCTTTAACAGACCACCTCCGAGGATAAAGATGGGCAGAAAGGACGAGGAAAAGTATTGCAAGTATCACAAGGACAACGGCCATGACACTGATGACTGCTGGCATCTGAAGAAGGACATAGAGAAGCTGGTCAGCCGGGAGCACTTAAAGAACTTCGCCGACGACTCAGCCCCCGCCCCCGGGGAAGGGACGTCCAGGCAGTCGGACACGGGGAAGAAAGTGAATGAGGCCCAGATGGCCATGTGCATCATCGAGTGAGCTGGAGAGACGACCAACAACCAACTCTTTGGGGCAAGGCTAGCTTGCCCTTGCCATCTCCGTATTTTATTTTTCTCCAAATGTACACCCAGATTCGAAGCAATGGAAAGGACAGTGTTAGTACAAATCTTAATCTCTCTCTTTGGTTGGCTGGATGATCTATAGCAAGACGAGCAGGAAGTCGTCCTCCGGAGGGACGCATCAAAACGATCAGACGTAAGGCTGGGGGCAACTCATCCAGTAGCCCGATCGCCGAGCCCGACCGTAAGGCTGGGGGAACTCCCCCAGCAGGCGGGGACATCGATTGGTCATAAGCAGAGGGGTAGCTCCCCCGCGGACTGGTCGATCCGTTCGGCCGTAAGGCTTGGGGCAACTCCCCTAGCAGGCCGCTCGACGAGCCCGACCGTAAGGCTAGAGGCGACTCCCCCAGCAGGCGGGGATATCGATTGGTCATAAGCCGAGGGGTAGCTCCCCCGCGTACTGGTCGATCCGATCGGCCGTAAGGCTGAGGCAACTCCCCCAGCAGGCTACTCGACGAGCCCGACCGTAAGGCTGGGGGCGACTCCCCTAGCAGGCGGGGACATCGATTGGTCATAAGCCGAGTGGTAGCTCCCCAGCGGACCGGTCGATCCGATCGGCCATAAGGATGGGGCAACTCCCCCAGCAGGCCGCTCGACGAGCCCGACCATAAGGCGGTGGGCGACTCCCCCAGCAGGCGGGGACATCGATTGGTCATAAGCCGAGGGGTAGCTCCCCCTGGACCGGTCGATCCGATCGGCAGTAAGGCTGGGGCAGCTCCCCCAGCAGGCCGCTCGACGAGCCCAACAGTATGGCTGGGGGCAACACCCCCAGCAGGCGGGGACATTGATTGGTCATAAGCCGAGGGATAGCTCCCCTGCGGACCAATCGATCCGATCGGCCATAAGGCTGGGGGCGACTCCCACAACAGGCCGACCACCGAGCTCGTCCGTAAGGCCATGGGAAACCCCCCATGCGGGACCATCGGTTGGCCATACGCCAAGGGATAACACCCTTTGCGGACCAGCCGACCTAATCAGCCGCGAAGTCGAGGACAACTCACCCAGCGGGACTGAAAATCAAACAAGCATTAACCAGGGGACTGAGGGCGGTTTTTCCCTCCACGAGGAGCGAACTCTCGGATTGGGAACAAGTCAGCAGTCTGCAAGGCGGCCACCCGACTGGCTCGAGTATCACGAGCGGGAAAGAGCCACAGGGGGTCGGCCGAGAACACCTCCAAGGCCCTGATCTAAAGGAACAATGGGCCCAGAATCCCGAAGACCCTCCACACTCGCCACGAGAGATGAGGGGATGCTAGCAAACCATGGGATCTCCGGTCGGGTCAAACATAGTAAAAGATCAAAGAGACCGAGAGCCCACGCCCTCTACAAAGCAAAAAACCCCGATGACAAGAAAAATGACGACAAGTGCATGGGCCGACAAAGAAACTTCATACATAAATTGTTTAAAGTTACAAGCCAAAAGGGGGGGGGGAGAACAAAATGGAGTAACTTAAGGCCCCGAGGCACGGGAGGAAGCATCCTCTGGCACATCGCCCTGCTCGGAGCGCGGGGATCTACGGGTGGGAGAGGCTGCCAGGCGTGCTCCGCAAACTGCCGGAAGGAGTTTCGGACGAAGTCAATAATCCGGGGAGCCAGGAGGTCCTCGTAGGAGCTGAAGGCCTCCCTAAGGACCTCCGTGATCCTTGCCCCCAGGACCCCGTCGACGCCCCTCTCCACCTCCTCGACGAACCGGGTCATCTGACGCAGATCTGCCAGCTCGCTCTGGAGATCGCCCCTCTCCTGGCGGAACACCTCTTCCGCCTCTCGGGCCAACCTCTTAGCATCGGCCAGTTCCCCTTGGAGGTCCATCACCTGGGCAGCAAGCTCATCTACCCGGCGACGAAGCTGCCGAGCCTCCATGCGCGCCTCTTGGCCGGCCACCTCGGCCGCCTCAGCCCTTGAGCGCTCCCGGGCTGAGGACTCCTCGAGGTCTCTCGCCCGGGCCGCCCGACGCTGCGCCTCGACAGCCGTCACCGTGGCATGCAAAAAAGAAGGAGTTATGCAAAGAAAGATCGGAAGACGAGTTTGAGAGCAGCAAGGTGGCCTAACCTATTGAAGCTGCCAGACTAAGGAGTCCGACAGTGTGTCGGTGGGAGCTCTCTCTAGGAGAGATCAGTCCCTCGGGAGGACGGAGCCATGCGCCAACTGGTTGGCCACGGTCCGGTCGACGAATACCGAGTCCCCGGGGGTAACCTTGGGGCCTGCCAGGACGTTCGCCAACACGCCGCCGGCTCCCACCAGGGAAGGCTCGGTCGAGACAGCGGGAGTGGCCACCAGGGACAGCGGGAGAGTTTCGCTGGAGGCCATCGGCATCTCGGGAGCCACCTGAGTGCGAGTCTCCCCACCCTCCTTCCTTCTCTTCCTCTCGCTGGGACCAGCGGATGTCGGGGGGAAACGCTTACGCCCCGCACCGCGACCACTCACGGGCACGTGAGGGGCCAGCTCGGCTCCCGCGTCGCCTCCCTCGGCTTGGGCGGGGCGGGGGAGTTCGGCCCCGTGGCTTCTCCTTCTGGGAGGTCCGTCGCGGCCAAGGGAGGAGGCGTAACCACGACCGAGGGCTCCACTCTTCCCACTGCAGGCTCGACCTGACGCATCTCCTCGTCAACGGTGCGGCGGGGCGCCTAGCCGGATGGGTTCCCTCGGCTTTGGTTGGATCCCCGCTGGATGAGTTCGTTGACATTTCGGGTAAACTCACGCACAGCCATCTCTGCAGAAGAAAAGAAGATCAGGGTAAGCGAGAGGGAAAGCAGAAAGAAAGGGAGCGCCTACAGGAAGACCACAGAACGGTCTTGAGAAGCAGGTCGTCCAGCAGAGGCCATACCGACCTCTCCTCTAGGGGAAGAGACGACAGAAGCCGGACGGCTGCCTGGTCAGCCTTGGAGAGGGTCAACGTCAAGTTATATTGATATAACCCTCTCCAACCTGTCAAGATCTCGGCGTGGACAACTTTATCCTCTCTTATTTATCGGTATCGCACTCTTTGTTTCAATGATACATCGTTTATGAATTAATGCATGATTATTAGTTTGCATAAACAGAAAGGCATTCAGAGACATAAGATGTTTGTCATGTTTAAGAGAATCATCACCGTCCATTAATATATGGATGGTCATGATTTGTGCAACAAACGGTCCACAATTTATAAAGCAGATGTTTGGATCAGCATTTGTCGTTATACATTTTGGTGTGACGTTCTAGCTCTTCTTTAGAAGATACATGGGTGAGACCATTCTCTCATTGCACTAATATAAGTCGACCTACCCCTTATCAGTATATGTCCTTTTAATCTTTTGAACGGTTAGTCAACTAGCCATGTTTTTAGTCAACTAATGCAAATGAACTCTTTTTTATGTTTGAATTATTTGTCGACCAGCATGATTTTTAGTTGACTAATATAGAAGTGCTCTTACTCAAACTTTCAATTGTTAGTCAACTAGTAGTGATACGACTATTGTTGACGAGCCTGCTAGCAAGATTGGGCCCCGCCGGATGAGGCCCACGGGGAAAACGCGGCCCAATCAACGAGGCCCCTGGGAACTCTCAAACTCGAACCACCCACGGATCGACACACGCCTGACCGGCCCACGATCTGTGGGAGAAACCACTCCCCCGAAGAATGGGGGCATTAAATGCACGTCAGGGAGCTCCGGAATGGGTGGGCCCGCGACACTGGCAGCCACCATGATGGGGGTGGATCCGGACGGCGAATGGCGTGACGACGTGACTAGGGACAAACGGCTCCCCCATGATGCCGGCAGGCGCCATCATGGGGAATGGCGTGGCGACGTGGGCGAGAGGCAATCGCGGCGGATCCACGTATAAAAGGACCAGAGGGACAACGGAGCAAGGGATCGAACCCCGGGTATTCTAAGCTAAGGTATACCATCAACGACCTTGGCGTTCCGCCATTCCTTTCCCCTCCACATGCTCGCGACGTGGGTCAGCGCATCGATCTCCCCTCGAGTCATGCCTACCCCGTCGAGCATCCTTCAGACCCTGATCTGACTTATGCATCGGAGGGGATACGGCCGAAACCAAGGTCCGGCCACCCTGACGAGTTTCTCGTCTATTTAGGAAGAAGCTGACCGAGACGCCGAGGCTACCCCTCGACGCTCGTCCGACCGAGGCCGAGCCCATCAAAGCAGAGCCGAGTCTTCTCCTCCGCTCCGCTTCAGTCAAGGACCGACGCCCTGCTCGGATTCAGCGCTCGACCCCGACTCCATCTCCGACCCGCGCACAGTGCACGTGTGCTCAGCGCACCCGAGGGATCACAACTGACCGCTTGACCACGTTGACCGCTCAATCCATGGTCAATTATCATGCGGTGAGAAAATACCGGTAAATATCTGGCGCCGTCTGTGGGAACCCGAAGTAAACCCACGTCAACCCACCGGAATGGAAACCATTTGCAATGGAGCGGGGCGCATGCCCCCATCCAGGAGGTGGGAGATTACATTCCCTCCGAAAATCAGCTCAGCCACACCACCGAGGGGACAGGTGAGTCCCGATCGGTCACCTAAGAGCAGCTCCGCACCTTCGCCCAGGAGACTAACGCCAGCATCCGAACGTTGGCCGCCACAATTCAGCAACTCGTCGGCGACGTGCCCGTCCAGGGAGATGAGCTGAGCGAGGCCCACCGCTGGAGAGGATGCCACCAATCTGTGCGGTCCGCCGTGGTCACCGACCACGGGAACGGAAGGCCCAACCTGCAGCGGCGATTCACTATGCCAGGCTTCGACCCAGCACGGTCTCCCACCCCCGCCTCGTATCGCGAGGAAGGCAAGAGGGGCTTCGAGCAATCTGAGGGGAGGTCGATAACTGCCTCGACTAGACAATCATACTCATCCAGGCACCGGCGGGACGATCGCCGAGGCCTCAGGGATCGGTCCCATCGGAGCAGAAGTCCCCCCCGAGCGAAGCAGGATTGGCGGGAACACCGAGGCAGGAAAAGGGAAGCGCCCAAAAGGAGCCTCGCCCACGGCTTTCGGGGGGGGGGGGGGGGGCACGAGGGACAGCCAAGCCTGAACCCGTCCCCCCGCTGCCGCCTGATGAGTGTGAGATGAATGAAGGAGGACGACCGGGGGGGGGGGGGGGGGGGGGGGGGCGTTAATGGTGAACGATGCCCCCTGACCCGAAGGATAACTGAGGCACGAGTGCTCTCGATTTTCAAGGTGCCGACGCTGGAGAAGTACGACGACACGGGCGATCCCGCGACCACGTAATGGACTATGAGGGGGTCATGGCATTTCAGGGGGCAGACGACACCCTGCTATGTAGAGGTTTTTATTCCACCCTTCGGAAGGCGGCAAGGACCTGGTACCACAGCCTGCCCAATCGATCCATCGATAGCTTCGAGGAGCTTGCCCAGTTGTTCTGCAGACAGTTCGTGGCCGGGTGACAGGTAAAGCCGGATTTGGAACTTTTGTTCAATGTGGTGCAGGGTCCCGGGGAATCCCTGAGGCACTTCATGCGCCGCTTCAACACAGAGCGACTCAACGTGGAGAGCTGCCCCGAGCTGGTAGTAAAGACGGCCCTGAAGAAGGGGTTACGGCACCGAGGCCTG
>JAULAV010001947.1:0-12500 GCA_030789695.1 Scilla litardierei | reverse complement strand
TCCTATGTTGCACATACCACCCTGCCCTCTGGGACATGTACGCTTATGTTGTAGTTTAAGTATGTCTATATAATGTGGACCTTTTAATTTTTTGGATAACTACGTGGTAAAATTCGTAATAAATTTTCAGGCACCGTAGGACATGCCTCTCGTGTTGCACTTAGCACCCTGCTCTCTGTGACATGTATGCTTATTTCTATTTTAATTGTTTCGTTTTGTTGGTTAAACTAATTGGATTTTATATTTTCTTATGTCGTATGGATGCAAGTGGCATAGAATATATACTGCATGATACTCCCGGGTCAGCCTTGTCACAGGCCACCGCCACGTCTCATACTGCCCCCCTCACAGGTCCCAGTACAGGCGGTTGAGTACAGTCAGTATGACCCTATAATATAGGGTTCTGCCTTACCACTTGTCGCTTGGTAAGTAGAGGCAAGTAAGAGGCAACCAGAAGTTTTAAAATTTCAGAAGGATACTACCGAGTTTTGAGAAGCACTGCCCTACCGAGGATGCTCGTAGCCAAAGATGAGTTCTTCAGATGACAGGTTATGAAAACATATTTATTTCAATAGAAATTAAGCATTTAATATTATTTTTTTCGCATGCACAAACCATCTGCCTAATGAGGGACAAGGGGGCACGAAATTCTCGGGGCTTGTTTCTGGTGCCATGGTGCTCCCGCTGGACAGTGGTGTATAAAATTTAATAATTTCCTTCCTGCCCATTATAAAATTTCATATATCTTCAACCTGTTCCTCCCGTGAAGAGAGTAACGGTACGAGTCCATTGTCACATGTTGGCATACGATCAACGTAAGTAAGCTACATTAAAAATTTATGTATTTAATATGTATTTATTGTTGGAAACTCACAACTCCTCATATGATTTTGATGATACAAACATATTATTTTATATGTACTAACTTTTTCTATGCAGATATTATAGCACAATCAACTAAGACAATCATGAAGTATACAAGTTGCAAAAAACATCCACTATAAGACGAAACATATTGATGATGTTTTGTATCTTGTAAAAAGGAGCTGTAATCTTTATTTTTTCTCTTGCATATACTTAGAATGTAAAATCCTTGATGATGATCTCTCTTAGCCGTTTAAGGTCAGGCTTCAAAAAATCAAGTCAAAAATCCAATTAGTCGACCAATCTCTCGTGCTAGTCGACTAATTCAAATATTAAAAAATTCAGAAAATTCTGAAACTTTGCCCAACCTATTTTAGAGTCTATAGGATCATTTTCCTACAAATTTCTAAGTTTCAAATTTTCTATTCTACTAATAGATTCTGTTAGTCTACCAGACATTTTTAAATCAGTTATTTTAACTGTTTTATCATTTCAATATTATATTTTGTTAATGAAAGTTAGAACTGCCACAAACGGCTGGTTCCTGACAGTTTATAGCTGTTTATATCAGTTATTTTTTGTTTTCAAAAGTTATTTTCTGAATAGACATCTCAACAGTCAAAATCCTAGTCAGCAGCCCAATTAATCGGCTAGTTCAAACCATTAGTCGACTAATTTGGACAAAAACGGTTCAGATTTTTTTGAAAATTTATGCAGTTGTTCAACGTTCAAAAACTAACTTTTTGGGCTATAAATAGACCCCTAGACCACTGTCTAAAAGACATGAAAATTCACACACACTCTCTCTTTTCTTAGGTTTACTTTCTCTCTCTATCTAGAAAGTGAGTGATTTTCAAATTTCCATATAGGAATCTTTGCAGAAATTTTACCCCTTCATGAAATCCAAGTTCCAAGAGTGTTCTACCACAATTCATATCAAGAACCTTGGAGTTTCCATCACCAACCTTACATTATAATTCCTACATTATCAAGGCTATAGGTGATATTGTTTTATGCTCTTTCGTTACTTTATTTGGTGAATCTCTTGTTGAAGAGATTGTACAAATTTGCAACACGGAGAGTGTGCATCTTTGTATGTTGATTACTTGCGGGGAGCAAGTGTTATAGTGGATTGAAATCTCTACATGGTAGAGGACTAGACGTAGGATCACAAGGATCCGAACCAGGATAAATCTCTATGTTTGTGTTTGCTATTCTCTAGATTGTTTCCATTTATTTCCACACTCTTATTGCAATCTTTTAGTTAATTTTAATTTTGCAATTTCATTGTGATATACACTATTCACCCCCCTCTAGTGTATTTGGTGTGTCAGTTAATTTTAATTTTGCAATTTCATTGTGATATACACTATTCACCACCATCTAGTGTATTTGGTGTGTTAGGAGATCCAACATTTGGTATCAGAACATGGGTAAGATGGCCTACACCTATCCGATGAATAATCCAACGTCTTCATCACAATTTCCAGAAGGACATTCTACCACAAGGCCTTCACTATTCAACGGTACCAACTACTCCTATTGGAAGACAAGAATGACGATCTATATGCAAAGCATCGACTACAAACTTTGGAACATGTTGGAAGCTCAATACGAGAAGCCTACAACTCCTTATGCCCAATGGACCGCAATTGACAAATCTGCTGCAACCCACAACTCAGAGGCGATGAATGCGCTATTTTACACAATGGACAAGAACGAGTTCAATCGTGTCTCTCAGGCCAAATCAGCATATGATATCTGGCATACACTCGAGGTAACACACGAAGGAACTGGTAAAGTTAAGGAAACTAAAATTTCTATTCTTGTTCACATGCTTGAACTATTTAGAATGAAGGACAATGAGACAATTGGAAAGATGGTTACTAGATTCACTGACATCACAAACTCTCTAATTGCTATTGGTATGACATATACTCAAACAGAACAAGTCAGGAAGATTCTTCGTGCCTTAACACCAGAATGGGAGAAGAAGACCACAACCATAGAAGAATCCAATGACTTATCAACTCTCACCGTTGAAAGTCTCATTGGTAACTTGATGGCCTACGAAGTTCAACTCCAAGATCGCAAGGAACAATTTGACTCAAATAAGAAAGTGCTTGCCTTCAACGCATCATCATACACCAATAATTCAGGCATAGACGACGTTGATGTGGCTTTAATCACTAGAAACATCAAAAAGTTTCTACATTGAGGTAAGTTTAATAATTTGAAATCTAAAATTACTGATGCTTCTCTATGTTTTCAGTGTAACAGGCCTAGACATATGAAAAAGAATTGTCCACTCCTTAAACCAAAAGGGAGAACATCTAACAATTTTAGAAAGGATAAGAAGTTCGATAAAAGGAAGACGGCACTTGCAGCCACTTGGGATTCTTCATCTTCTTCTTCTGAAGAAGAAACCAACGGACATGCTAATGAAGAGAACGCTCACTTGTGCTTTATGGCACAAAATGAAGATGAGGTAAGTAAGTTAGATAACGAAGAATTGTTAGATGCCTTTAATGAATTATTTATTAGATTTAAAAAGCTTAATGCACAACACAAGGCTCTAGTAATTTCTAATCAAGAATTAGTTTCTTCATCTTCATTATTAGATAATCTTAAAATTGAGAAAGAATCTTTAACTTCTCAAAATGATAAGTTACTTCATGAAAATGAGATTCTCAAATCTGAGAATCACAATATGATATCACATATTTCTGTGTTAGATAAAGATATTTCTTCATTAAAATTGAAATATAATGATATGTATTCTAATATTAATAAGTTTAATAAAGGAAGAATAATCTCGATGATTTACTTAAAGTTCAACACCCTGCTAATCATCAACAAGGATTAGGCTATAATCATTCTTCCAAATCTAATAGTTTTAGTAATGATATTAATTTAGAAAAGAAGAAGCATGTACTGCTTAATACAAAGAAAATAGATTTTTCTAAGATTTTGCAAAAGTATACTATTCCTATTCCAAAGAAGACCAATTTTGTTACATCTTCTAAGAAATCCATCATGCATACTATTTGGGTTCCTAAAGATGTTTGCTTATATGACAAGGATTTATATGTTACTAACTTTATGAAAGATGTCATTCATTCTTCAAATTATTTAAAGAAGCCAATCTCTACTTGGGTTTGGTTTTCAAAGGACTAATCCTAAAAATCCATATAAAAAGGGTACCAATATTCATTGTTTATCTTTCAGGTACCTATTAAAGAAAGATGGATACTAGACAGTGGAAGTTCCAAACACATGACCGAGAACATCAAACTTCTATCAACCATTTAGTTCAAAGTGTAGGATCTCATCATGCGATGATGGAGGATCGAAAGAAAACTTACGTTAGCGTACGCAGCGCCGTAGTCTCTGAACTTTGCCCTCGGATTCGCCACAACGGTCGATACTTCGTCACAGAGGATCGAAGCAGAGTTTCACCGTCTAAATCTCTACTTGGATGAAGAAATTTAATGGAAGGGAGAAGAGGAACGAAGATTGCCTTATGCAAACTTATGGCATGAAGGATTAGCCTTAAATGCCTTACCATTGGGTCTTATTTATAGGCTTTAGGGGTAGTTATTGTAGGAAATAACCATATATAAGCTTATTAGCTTATATTAATACCCTTGCTTATCCTCTTCTTCATGCACTTATCAAGTGCCTTTATGCACTTATAATGTGCCTTTTTCCACTTATCGAGTGGTCCTTTTCACACATGAAAAGGTTCCCTTCGCACATGCTTTCATGCACGCGACATCTGAGGTCTGTATACCCTCATACATCCCCTCATGGGTGTATACATGTCGTCCATATCCAACATCTCCCACTCACACTTGAGGGGATTGTAAGGAAACATTTTTTCCTTTAGTTCTTCTATTTATCATACTGAGAAATAGACCGTGTGACCGTCATGCACATAGAGTCCGCTGTTGTGCACTTGTTAGAGATACGCAACACTCCTCGGAGTGCAAAGTTGAGTAGATCAACGCATGCTTTACCCTAGATTATTTCTTCACATTTCTTATACTTTATATTCAACAATTGAATCCCTTTTGGATTACAATAGGCTGGCCAGCTTTGAATCTCTAAAGTCCGAATGTGAATATGAAATTAATCTTCCTCTTCTTGCGATCCTTTCGATCTTGACTTGACTCGGTTTTCTAACATGCCCTGCCGGACCGAATTTACCATGGTCCATAAGCACCATGCTAAGACAACGATCACCTAGTCAAATCTAAAGGAACCAATTAGAGTCCATAAGGGTAAGTAGTTAAGACCCATGTGGTCTTGGGTCTCACATACTAGTAAACACAATTACTATTCTAACCCAATGGTCAAATGCATACGTAGTATGAATACATATTACCACATCACTCCTTTCCCATGGAGCGTATGTCTTAATGATGTTGTAAGGATGATGATCAGACACCACAATGTCTGACTTTGAGTCCCTTTTACTACTCAGTAATTTCCTGGACCCACATCCCGCATAAGACAGATAAGATTAAAAAATCTCCTTAGATCTTTTGTAAGCATACATATGATGCAGATCTCTCATACGACCATTTTGTTTAATTCATGACTCTAAATCATCCGTCTGACGATTTTGACTTTAAACAGGTCTCATCTTTATCTTATCCGTCTGATAGAATAAAGGCGGTTGCTCATGTGAGAGAGCCAACCTTAATCTGTCCGACATACTAGAAAACCTAGCTGAGATTAAAAGAAATGTACACAAACATTTTCAAGAAAAACTCATATGCAATGTCAAAAAGAACTTATTCTTTTATTAAATTTGATCTTACATAGACATGGGAATACATTGATACAACTCAGCTCTTACGCAATTCTTGAGATGATAAGTGTTTGTAAAACACATCTCTGGGGATCGCCTTCGTAAGCGAATCCGATATCATCTCATGCGTAGATATGTACATAATGTCTACTTTCTTGGTCTTATCAGTCTTTTGCAAATTTGTAGCGGATATCAATGTGTTTGGTCTTACAATGGAATTTTGGATCTTTGACATAGGCTATAGATGCTTGACTGTCACTGTGTATTGGTACAACACCTGAGTCACTTGCATCAATTAGCCTGTCTAAGAACTTCCTAAGCCAAACAGCTTCTTGGACTGCCATGCTAAATGCTACAAACTCGGCTTCCATAGTTGAAAGTACGATGCATGATTGTTTCTTGCTACTCCAGGATATTGCACCAGATCCGAGTAGAAAAACATATCCTGAGATCGATCGTCGCTCATCGAGATCACCCGCCCAATCAGCATCAGTGTAGCCTTCGAGCCTCAAGGCATCCTTGATAACATAAAGCATAGTCTGCAGTTCCTTTAAGATACCGCATTATCCTCTTAACCGCTTTCCAGTGTACTTGCCCTGGATTGGATTGGTAACGACTTACCATTTCAACGGCAAAACAGATGTCCGGTCTTGTACACATCATAGCGTACATAAGACTACCAACTGCACTGGAATATGAAACTTTTTTCCATAATTTCCTTTTTCTTTTGGTTCTTTGGACACGATTTCAGACATAAATTATCGCATTTGCTTATAGGAGTATCAATGGACTTGCAGTCCTGCATATTAAAATGTTCTAGAACCTTCTTTATATAAGTCTCTTGTGAAAAAGAGAGAAGTTTCTTCGAACGATTCCTTGAAATCTTAACTCCAAGGATATATGCGGCTTCTCTCATGTCTTTCATCTCAAAAACTGATGAAAGCCAAGCCTTGATATCCATCACAAAGCCCTTGTCATTTCCGGCTATTAAAATGTTATCTACATATAGAGACATAATAACATACTTGCTCTTAATCCTCTTGATATATACATAGTTATCTTCATCAAGCATAGAAAAACCATTTGATAAGACAACTTCTTGAAATTGTATATACCATTGCCTCAGGATTGTTTAAGACCATATATGTACTTACGAAGTTTACAAACCTTATGTTCGTTTCCTTCTTTTACAAACCCTGTTGGTTGTTCCATATAGATCTCCTCGTCCAATTCTCCATTGAGAAATGCAGTCTTTACATCCATTTGATGTAATTCAAGGTCTAAGCAAGCTACCATAGCCAGAATCAAGCGAATCGAGGTAAAACGCACAACAGGTGAGAAGGTCTCTTCGTAGTCTATCCCTTCCTGTTGCGTAAAACCTTTTGCGACAAGGCGAGCTTTATATCTGTCTATAGAGTCATCAGCCTTATGCTTGATCTTGAGAACCCATTTGTTCTCAATAGCTCTACGTCATATGGGTAAGTCAACCAAGTCCCAGACTTGGTTAACTTTCATGGATTCTAATTCCTCCTTCATCGCTTCTATCCATTTGTATTTTGCAGGGCATGATACAACATGTTTGAAAGTAGCAGGCTCGTCATCTTCTTGTAGTAAAGTCATAAAGGTTTGGGGGAATTCATCCTCAAATCTTAGAGGAGCTAACCTTGTACGACTACTACGTCGTATTTGAGATTCTTCAAGTCATTGTTGACTCGAATTTAGATCAATTCTAATATCACTCCCACTTGGAATGTCGTTAGAAATGCTCCCACTTGGATCATTATTCCCGTATGGAATAGGATTCGCATCATTCGTATCATCCATTGGTGAAGGTTGAAACATATTTTCGTCTTCACCAAGAATTCTCCCACTCGAATGAGGTAATCCTTCTTGATCATAAATCTTAAATAGCGATAAGTCCTGACTTATCTCGCCCTGTCTTGGAAACTCGTTTTCCAAGAAAGTGACATCCCTCGACTCAAATTCAATTAGTCCTCCATTGTCTTCCTGACCAATGAAAACATAACCTTTGGAGTTTTCTGCGTATCGTATAAAGATACATTTCCTCCCCCTTGGCCCAAGTTTGCCATACTTATGGGAGGAAATATGTGCATAGGATGCACATCCCCAAGGTTTTAAAATGCTTAAGTCAGGAGACATTTGGTTCCACAACTCATAAGGAGTGGAGCTAACTGATTTCGAGGGTACGTGGTTTAAAATGAAAGCGGCCGTCAATAATGCATCACCCCAAAAGGTGATTGGCAAGTTGGCTTGCGCCATCATTGAACGGACCATTTCCATTAAAGTCCTATTCCTTCTTTCTGCAACACCATTTTGTTGCGGAGTATAAGGCATAGTTACCTGATGAACTATGCCTTTTTCATCACAAAGTTCCTTAAAACTTGTTGATTGGTATTCACCGCCTCTATCGGTTCGCAAGACCTTAATCTTGCGATCTAATTGATTTTCCACCAAACTCATATAGTTTTTAAAGCAGGTTAATGCTTCACTTTTGTGGGATATCAAATAGATATGACCGAATCGGGTGAAGTCATCAATAAAAGTGATGAAATATGACTTCCCGCGTCTTGTCTTGACATTCATCGGACCACTTATGTCCGAATGGATGAGCTGTAATGGAACCTCGGCCCTTGTGCCGGTTCCAAACGGCTTGCGACAAGATTTCTCTACAGGCCAATGTTCGCAAGTCGACATTTCGACCTTTGAAACATTGGATTGAAGGCCACGTTTGGCAAGTCTATCCATTCGTGTTGGTCCAATGTGACCAAGCCTTGCATGCCAACAAATTACATCTGACTCATAATTTGATGAATTTGCAACAAGGAAATTTTCATTATAAAATGAGGAATCATACATTGTATTTAATACAACAAATCCTTTGAAAACATACCCAGAACCAATTAAAGAATTATTACAAGACAAGTCCACTTTACAACTATGAAAGAACCAACTATAACCAAGACCCATTAAAACGACCACAGATATAATATTCCTTCGAATATCCGGAGCGAAGAGAACATCATGAAGTAGGATAGTGCGGCCGTTGTCCAAAACGAGCTTGCACGTCCCAACGCCTTTCACTTCAACACGTGTGTTGTTTCCTACATAGATCCACTTCGTTCCTTGGGGTATCCGGTGATACTCCACGAAGGACTGTCTGTCCATTGCTATGTGGTCGGTGGCACCTGAATCAATTATCCAAAAAGGATTAGATTCTACAAGAAATATTGAACTAAAAACACATATGTAACTAGTATTATTACAAGTTACCTTGTCACCTCCACTCGTACATGAACGAGCATAGTGACCTAACTTGTTGCACTTGAAACACTTGATCTTCTTCAAGTCCTTCTTCTTGTGCCATTTCTTGTGCCCACCCTTATGTTTGGGTTTCTTGGTAGACTCTGGTTGCTTATTACGTTCATTAGTAAACTTCGAACGATTTTTCTGTTTCTTTCCCCCCGTGTGAGGAACTAGCAACCATGTGCACTTCTGCACTTGACTTGGCGGCCGCAAGCCGCTCTTCTTCTAACTCGAGGTGCTTAGAAACATCGCTGAAGTTCTTGATGCTCTCATTATGAGTGAGATGCATCTTCATTTGGTCCCACCCATTTGGTAGGGAACGTATGACTGCTTGGATTTGTTGCTCATCAGTGAGCACATGACCTGCATCCTTTAACTCTGAGATGAGATTTGCCATATGTCGCAGATGCTTCCCCATGGAATGATCTGGACGTTTCTTGTACGAATCGAATCTTATAGTTAAAGAACGAAGTTTGGACACCGAGGTGCCACCAAACTTCTCTTCTAGCTTGGACCATATGTCCATGGCTAGGTCATGCTCTCGGAAGATGCGCATTATGTCATCGGCCATACTGGACAACAACGTAATGCGAGCAATCTTGTTCTTCCGAGACCAAGCATCGAAAGCTTCCTTGTCTCTTCTGTGTTGGGCCGTTGTGCCCATCTCTGGTTCAATCATTATGTTCTTCAGAGTTTGATCACATCTTGCTCCTCTAGAACATATTGTATTTTCATGGACCATAGTTTGTAATTATCGCCGTTGAGTTTTTCACCTTTGTTTAACTCAGCGACGATGTTCTTGGAAGCGGAAGACATTTTAGCTTTAAAATGCTAAAAAAGATACAAAAAGAAAGTTCGATCAAAAAACATTGCATAAATTTCATATTTATAGTCATCATGTTAGATATTTTCATAATTCAGCAGTCTCGGCCAGTGGACCGAACAGGGGAATGGCTAGTCCATGGTTCACTACCCCCAGACAGAGCCGAGGTGTCCCACAAACTAGTCCAAAAGACCACTGGCCGAATCATGATCCATTGAGACGCTGAATCAATCGAATATGGAAATTTCAGACTAGTTTAATATAACTCCCACTTGGAAAATCCCACTTGGAATGATATTATTATATTTGATAAGTTACTTTCGAAAAATATTGAAGATGTTGTTCTAGAATCGGAAAAGTCATTACGATCACAATCACCATCTAGAACAACTTTCAATATTTCCCCATCACTTTATCAAATAACAGTACTCTTATAGTACTTTGCAGCGGAAAAACGATTTTGAAACCGTATTTTTCAAAAAAAATTAGGGAATTTCAACTTGGTACCCTTATGGTACTAAAAATACCCTTGTTGTATTTGCAAAATATTCGGCAAGGCCTACACCCCCTTACAGGGTGACATAGCCGAAATATTTCGACAATTCCTCGGCCATTGCCGGGGTCGTGTCGTGGCCATGCCAAGGCCGGATTCTTCTCCCTTCTGAAGAGAGAGTTGCTATCGCAACTTGGCCAAGGCCGAACACCCCTTGAGGGGAGTTTTCTGCAAGCCACCGCCGCCAGCTCCCGTATGGATCCAGGCGTTCCCCCATACAGGGGAATTTTGCCGCAGACAACTGCCGCTGGCTCCGTAGAGACTGGCCATGCAAGCCACCGCCCATGCAAGTCCCCCCATTTACTGGGCTGACCGGGGCCTGCAGTGTCCCCCCATTTACTGCAAGGGCCGGCAGTGGCCTGGCCCTGGCCTCTGGCCAGGGCCGGCCCTGGCCCTGGCCGAGGCCAGGCCGGCCATGGCCTTTGTGCATGCCGGCCATGGCCCCTTGGACATGGCCGGCCTCCCCTTCCTTTGGGGTCCGGTTTGCACACCCCCCCTCCCGGAGGGGGGGTCTTGGTTGTCAATGGCCGTAGCCAACCCCCTCCGCATGGGGAGGTGGGGGTGCATAGCCTCCTTGGCCCATATGGCCATGGCGATCATGCACCAAAGAGGTCATCTTCTCCGTTGTGAATAACTACTATCTTCTTCGATGAGACACCCGTTCATCGAGAAAACGGTTTTGCTTCAATGGCCGTGTGCCAAAAAAAATGAAGAAAACACATTTTCAATACCGCAAATTTCACGCTCCACATGAAGAGAGTTCACATTCCCTATTGAATGGAGACTCAGCATCCATGAAGAGTGCGAGTTTGGCGAGATGAACGGTCAGTTCTTCCCGTCACGGAGGGTTCTTGCCATATCCGTAATGACAAAAGACCCTAACGTGAAAAGAACAACTTTTGGCGTTCTCTCCGTCACGATGCGCTCCTACCATATCCATAATGGAAGGAAACTCATTCGTGAAAGAGACAACGCGTCATTCATCGGTGAGACCGGAGCGAACCCGTATGGCTCTGATACCAATGTAGGATCTCATCATGTGATGATGGAGGATCGAAAGAGAACTTACATTAGCGTACGCTGCGCCGTAGTCTCTGAACTTTGCCCTCGGATTCGCTACAACGGTCGATACTTCGTCACAGAGGATCGAAGCAGAGTTTTACCGTCTAAATCTCTACTTGGATGAAGAACTTTAATGTAAGGGAGAAGAGGAAAGAAGATTGCCTTATGCAAACTTATGGCATGAAGGATTAGCCTTAAATGCCTTACCATTGGGTCTTATTTATAGGCTTTAGGGATAGTTATTGTAGGAAATAACCATATATAATCTTATTAGCTTATATTAATACCCTTGCTTATCCTCTTCTTCATGCACTTATCAAGTGCTTTTATGCACTTATAATGTGCCTTTTTCCACTTATCGAGTGGTCTTTTTCACACATGAAAAGGTTCCCTTCGCACATGCTTTCATGCACGCGACATCTGAGGTCCGTATACCCTCATACATCCCCTCATGGGTGTATACATGTCGTCCATATCCAACACAAAGATGGTGGCACTGTTACTTTTGGTGATAAGAACAAAGGTAAAGTAATTTGCATTGGAACAATTGGGGATCCAACTAAGCCCATCATCGACAACGTGCTCCTCGTTGACGGTTTGAAACATAATCACTTATCTATCTCCCAACTTTGTGATAAGGATTTTAAAATAGTTTTCGAAAAGAATGCATGTATTATATATGATTTTAATATGTATAATATATTATTTCTAGGTAATCGTAAGAATAATATATACATATTATGCATGAAAATAGTTTCAAATGATCATTATTTAGCAGCATCTATAGAAAAATACACTTTTGTTGCCCAAATGTTTTGGATACACTAATTACAAATATTTATCACGTATTTCAAAACATAAGTTAGTTTCAGGAATGCCTAATATATCTTTCAGTCATACACATTTTTGTGATGCATGTCAACAAGTTAAGATGCATAAATCTTCATTTAAATCAAAGGAGGCTATTTCTACAAAAAGACCACTTGAACTTTTACATTTAGATTTATTTGGTCCATCTAGAATAGCCTCTTTAAATGGAAGTAGATATGCATTTGTAT
>JAULAV010001946.1:0-25000 GCA_030789695.1 Scilla litardierei | reverse complement strand
AGAAAATGAAAACGTTCTTTTTTCTTAAAAATAATTGTTTATGGATTACAATGTAAATCTGGGATGTGCTTCTGTGCAATGTCTAATATTTATCAAAGTTAAACAAAGACATTATCTTTTGTGAACTTGGATGTTGATTATCGGATTTCAACGAATCTTTCCTTCGTCGACTTTTGTAAATGTTTCTATTATAGTATGTGTATGTGGATTCAACCTTGGATATACAATATATATATGCAATCGCAGGTTAAATCATCAGGATTGCTAAATTTGTGACCAACAGTTTTTGGTAGCACGGATAAATCCACAGTAGAGAGTCTCCTTCAAATGTACATGTTGGAAAACCAAATTCTCGACTATCCTTTATCGAGTAGATGATAATCAATTAAACTTTGGGGATGCCTTGGTATTTTAAATTTTGACAAGTTTTGAAATTTAATTCTCGACTATCCTTTATCGAGTAGATGACTATCCTTTATGTAGGTTGCATTTTGTTTCATTCATTCCAAATGAATATGAATTAAGTTCGAATTTGTTATCAATATAAAGAGCGAGAAAGAATATGCCAAAATGTAGCAAAGTATGCTAAATGTTTTGAGTCTGTGATGTTTTTTGTACTTAATCTTGGGGGGCTTTAGTTCGTTGTTGATGTTTTTTTAAACTAATTTGTTTTTCAGCGCCGAAGGCGCCCGCTAAATGGTTTTACACTAATTTGTTGTTCCGCGCAATTTTGACCGTGGAAATAATTTTTTGGGGAACAAAGATTTTGCGGGGGAAAATCTTAATTGAACCGTGCCCACGCCGAATTTGTTGTTTCATGCCCAATGCGTCCATGTCGCTAAATATTTTTACGCAAATTTGTTCCGCGCAATTTTGACCGTGGAAATAATTTTTTGGGGAACAAAGATTTTGTGGTGGAAAATCTTAATTGAACCGTGCCCGCGCCGAAGGCGCTCGCGCCGTTTTTAAACTAATTTGTTGTTCCGCGCCGAAGGCGCCCGCTAAATATTTTTACACTAATTTGTTGTTCCGCACCGAATTTGTTTTTGAATGCGGAATGCGTCCATGTCGCTAAATATTTTTACGCAAATTTGTTGTTCCACGTAATTTCGACCGTGGAAATAATTTTTTGGGGAACAAAGATTTTGCGGGGTAAAATCTTAATTGAACCGTGCCCGCGGGCACGGGTTATGACTAGTATATATATATATATGAAAAAGTTCTCATGTAATGAAAAATGGAGACCGGTTCTTTCGGAGAGGCGATCGCGTCGAAGGGCGGAACCCTAGCTCCTGGCGACGCAGCAGTTCGTGCGGGAGGCGTTTCAGGTATTAAAGAGGGCGCAGAGGCCAGATCTGGCCTTGACCAAAGGAGAGCGGTGGTCTCTGATGGTCAGGGCATATGGGATGACTTCCACGCTGCGGTTGATGGAGTTCGAGCGTTCAAGGCTACTGTTTCAATTGAGGGGAAGGCGGCACATGATGTTGTGGATGTGAACATGTCGGGTGTCGGAAACAAGGCTATTGGCGGCGCTAGAGTTCATGGGGGAGGCGTTTCGAGTATTAATGAGGACGTAGTGGCCAGATCCTGCTTGGGACAAACGAGATCGGCGGTCTCTGAGGGTCAGGGCAGAGGAGAAAACACGCACGCTTCGGTGGATGCGGTCGGAGATTTCAAGGCTGCTGATTCACTTAAGGGGAAGGCGGCTTAGAGTGCGGTGGCGGCTGATCTTCAGCCCAACGGGAAGGACGAAGGATGGACGACAGTTGCAAAGAGGAGGGCGGCCAATACCAGAGGGGATCCCGGGGGGATAAGCGATTTGCTGATCAGCGTGGATGGGATGGGGACAAACGACGCTTCAGAGATCACCGGAGAATTGGAGGCCAATCCAATATGGGTCCTTCCAAATGGCATAATCCAGATGCCCCCATACCGTTTGCGAAAATGCCCGCAAGACTTGCCATCCTAATACACATCAACCCGGGTGGGGGGAAAAAGACCTGGCTGGATGTTTGCTCCTCGAGGCGAAAATACGTTGATCCTTTGGTGATGACTCATGTACCCCCTGAGGGCCTCGAAGATGGAATTGCAAAAGTTTTAATCTCTAATGCTGATGTTGCAGTGGGGGCAGCGAGATGGCGTAACTCTCTTGTGGGGTATGTGCTAGGGGATATCCCGTTCTACGGTCAGGTCAAGGCCTGGACTGATCGTTTATGGAAACTTAAGGGGGGTTTGCAGATCTACAGTAAGGAAAATGGATTTTTCTATTTTCGATTTGAGAAGGAGGAAGACTGTGAATCTATACTACATGGGGGGCCTTGGTTGTTTGATGGACGTCTGGTGGTCCTTCAACGATGGAGCCCATCAGTGAAGCATGATCGTGACTTCCTCACCTCGGTCCCTGTATGGATCCAGCTACACAATTTACCCCTTCATATGTGGTCAATGATTATCTTGAACAAGGTGGCGAGTGGTGTAGGTACCCCTATTTGCCTAGATAGGGCGACATCAAATTTGAGTAGGATCATGTACGCGCGATGCTTGGTCGAGGTAGAGGCAACCAAACCATTGTCCAGATCAGTTCTTATTGAACTTGAAGATGGCTCTAAGCTGATGGTGGGAATCAAGTATGAGGGGGAGCCCCCCCCGGTGCACGTCTTGCTCCAGTTTTGGCCACATGGCAACTTAGTGCTCAATTAAGGGAAAGACAACAGAGCCCCCTTCGATCCAAATTGGGACGACAAGCGCAAATGGTGTTGAATCTCCATCTGAAGAGGCTCCAGCAGTAAGAGTGCTATTGGGGTCCTCAGCTGAAGTGCATCCGGTTGATAGTGTGGCCATGGGGCACCCAGCTGAAGTTCTAATGGTGGATACTGTGATTTTGAAGGGCAATGTTGTAGAGGCTGATGCTCTCCAGGCTGAGGGTGAAAGTTCACATCTCGGAGGAGCTGCAATAGTCGCATCTCTGTCCAGGGTTACGGTTATCTCCCCTATCAAAAAGGCTGCCCGCGAACCTACACAGGCAACGACCGTTCAGGCTAGAACCACTTCTTCGTCCGATAAGGCTGGATCGAGTGCTCCTATGCAGGCAACGGCTGTTGAGGCTTTGGTCAATGCTGCTTCTTCGGTAAGTCATTCCTGCCCTCAGTCTTCGGTGATAGGAAGCATAACAGCGGCCACCGGCCACTCGGCTAATGGTGGCCCTCTGCAGGCGGATCTCTCAGCGCCATCTGTTTGGACTAGCCCTGTTCCAACATGGACTATTGAGCACATTGAGCTTCAGGCAACGGTGGCTAAGCATAAGAATATAGCGGCGGCAAAATCCCCGGTGTCTACCAGGCGAATTACTCGGTTAGCAGGTAGCTCCGGTAACTCCCCCCAATAATCTGATTATGTGCATTCTATTCTGGAATACTAGGGGTATAAATAACCCTACCCGTAGAGCTGACCTTAAATTGAAATTGAATAAACATAGACCGTCTGTTGTCTGTTTGCTGGAAACTAAGGTCAATGACAATAATGCTTACAGAATTGCAAACTGCTTTAGGAAAACTGGCTTAGTTTTGATAACAGGAATATGTGTAAAGGAGGGAGAATTGTGATATTTTATATTCCCACAGTTTGGCGCTGCTCTCTTGTTTCCTCTTCTACACAACATATTTCATGTAATCTGGTAAATGCGGGTGGACTAAAAATGGGTATGACTGCTATCTATGGATATAATACTGCCAGCTCAAGACTACCGCTCTGGGATAATCTAGAAGCTGATTCTCACATTTTCCAATCGATGCCTTGGGTAGTGGGAGGGGATTTCAACTGTGTGCGTAGAGCCGATGAGAAGCTTGGGGGGCGATTGGTTGACCCGACTTCCATGGATGCTTTTAACAGCATGATGGTTAAATGTAGTCTAGTCGAATTGAAGAGTGTGGGGCCTTGGCTAAGCTAGAACAACAGAAGAATCGGTCTTGATCGTATTGCTGCTCGCCTTGATCGTATTTTATGCAACCAATTTTGGCAGAATATTTTTGATTCTTCTTTTTGTGAATATTCAGAAGCGGGTACAAGTGATCACTGTCTCCTCTTTCTGCATCTGAACTCTATGGTGCAACCATCTCCTAAACCTTTCAGATTCTATAACTCATGGGTAACGTATTCTGGTTACCATGAGGTTGTTGAGACCACTTGGGATTGTTATGTTGAGGGCTCCCCTATGAAGAGGCTGGTTGACAAACTTAAAATATTGAAGCAAGAGCTAAAGAAGTGGTCTTCTGAACAAAGACAAATTTTGAATGTCAACTCTTGTAGAAGGAGGTTGGAGGCTCTCCAGACTAGTCCAAATCTGAATTCCAATCTCAAACTCCAACTTTTAGAAAAGCAAGCTGTCCTGGAACTCGCCAAGGCTTTGTATGCGGAAGAGGCCGATCTCCGTCAGAAAAGCCGTCAAAATTGGCTCTCCTTAGGGGATATGAATTCTAAATTTTTCTATGCTGCTATGAAATCCAGGCACTGTAACAATAGTCTGAGGCATCTTGTTACTGCTGAAGGGGGTCGACTTTCTAGTAATGATGATTTACGGGCTGAGGCCCCTATGTTCTATAATGCCTTGTTCAACCAGCAGGATTATATTACTACTTTTCCTACGCTTACCCCCAGGCGTAGGCTGACTACAGAGGCAGCAAACTGGATGGAGAGAAATATCACTTCTGAAGAGATCAAAGAAGCTACCTTTCAGATAGGGAAGAACAAAGCACCTGGGCCAGACGGGTTTAACTCATACTTTTTTCAGCACTCCTGGGGTATTGTTGGGAATGATGTCACCTCGGCAGTCTCCTCCTTCTTCAGGTTAGGGTGTATGCTTCGGCAAATCAACCATACTTTTTTAACCCTGGTACCTAAAAATGCAAAGGCGACATCTATTAGTGATTATAGGCCGATCTCATGTTGCAATGTAATTTATAAAGTTATCAGTAAGGTGCTGTGCAATAGGTTAAAAATGGCAATCGGTGAGTTGATTTCTCCAAATCAGGCAGCATTCTTAAAGGATAGGCTTCTGGATGACTGTTCACTTATCGACCATGAGCAGATTAGGGATTTCAGTAATCCTATGGGAGCTAGGGCTTGCATCAAATTGGACCTCCGTAAAGCTTTTGATAGTGTGAACCGACATTTTATTCTGTACTTGCTTCACCAAATGGGCTTTAAAAGTAGGTTCATCAATTGGATCTCAGAGTGTATTACTACCCCCTCTTTCTAAGTGCTTATTGATGGATCTCCTTCTGGATATTTTTGTTCAAATCGAGGGTTGCGCCAAGGGGATCCTCTCTCCCCTTATCTTTTGTGCTGGTCATGGAAGGTTTTTCCCTACTCATGGCGAGGGCTGAATCTCTTCGTTCTATCCAGCCTATGAGGAGAGTGGGTTCTATTTCTCACCTGATGACCTACTAGTGTTTTGCCGTGCAAGATCTTCTTCCATAGAGGGACTTAAGAATCTTCTCGCCACCTTTAAACTATACTCTGGGCTCCAGGTCAACCTTGACAAAAGTTCTTGTCTATTCAGCAAAGGTACGCAAGACCCTACTAGATTAGCAGATGGCCTTGGTATTAAATTGGTTACATCTCTCACAACTTACTTAGGCTTGCCTCTCTCTGCTAAGTACCCTAAGGCATCTATGTTCAACCATTTAATTGACAAGTGTAAGAAGAGACTCATTGGTTGGTCATCCTCCTTACTATCTATTTCTGGAAGGATTGAACTAGTCCGCTCTGTGATCTACGGTATGGTCGGATTTTGGATGCAAGCATACTGCCTTCCGTCCTCTGTTGTCCGGTCTATCAATTCAGCTTGTAGGAGGTTTATTTGTGGGAAGCTACATACTTGGAGTTGGAAAGACATGTGTGTCCCTAAGAAGGAAGGGGGTGTTGGGCTTAGACTGCTGAAAGATCTAAATGCTGCGTCTGGTGTGCGGCTTACATGGAGGTTTCTCTCGGGTAAAGGGTTGTGGTGAGTTTCATGAAGAATTCCAAGAACCGATCGGACTTGGGCTTCTACTCTGCTAAGATTCACCCAACGCAGTCTGGTACGTTGAAATTTCTACTAAGGCATCGTCCTCTTTCTCAAAAACTTATCA
The DNA here is from genome assembly GCA_030789695.1 of Scilla litardierei. Taxonomy (NCBI): domain Eukaryota; kingdom Viridiplantae; phylum Streptophyta; class Magnoliopsida; order Asparagales; family Asparagaceae; genus Scilla; species Scilla litardierei. The sequence goes on along the minus strand of JAULAV010001946.1, from coordinate 18,872 downwards.
AAAGAACTGTTAAGGATGGTACGACAACGTCGTTTTGGTACGACAACTGGCACCCCTCTGGCCCCTTATATCAACAGTTCGCTCCACCCCCAGGATCTGAAGCCGCCCTAGTAAGTGATTTCTGGGAGACGGGACAATGGAAGCTACCCACGAAAATGACCCAACTTGCGACATTACTTCAGCCGATCAAATTGGAACCTGGGTTTGATGAGTGGTCTTGGAGCACAGGACCCGAGTGCACTTTTTGCAAAGCCTGGGAGGGGGTCAGGTCGGCCACAACCCCGTTCCTATACTATGATTTAATATGGCATGCTAAGCATGTGCCAAAAATGGCATTGTGCCTACTCCGAGCTCTGCGCAATAAACTACCTACAGTCGAAATCATATCTAAATGGGCCGGCCATGCTACTGCAAACTGTGTGCTGTGTCAAGAGCCGGTACTTGAATCCTCTGCTCACCTATTTTTTGTATGTGATTATACCCGTTATTTACTATCCAGAATGCTCCTTAAGCTAGGGTACTTGGGAGTGGTTCTTACTTCTCTTGAGGGGGTGGGTGACTTGATTCTTAGCCTCTACAAGAAGAATGACTGCGTTGGAGTACTGGCTAAAATAGCTTTAGCGGCAATTGTCTGGCACGCTTGGAAACAAAGAAACTCAAGAATCTTCGAGGAGAAATCACTTGATAAGGTGGCCTTATTTGAAGTTATTGCAGCGGATGTTCGAATCGTTCTCTGTGATATTGAGAGAGATGACCCATCAGCACTGAGCCCATTCTCTAATTGGGGTTTTTTGGACACTGGATAATTGTACCCTCTTACATGTATCTTGGGTTAAGCTGGTGCTTATGGTTGATATGAAGGTTGTAGTTGGTGACGGCGCTTGTGCCCTATCCCATCTCTCCCTTTCATCTCACATATAGTAGACCAATATGTAAATATGTATGTATTTATTTCTGATATCAATAAAGGTTCACACTTACCTGCCAAATAAATATAAATATAAATAAATATATATATATAACTGTTTTTAATACTTAATAATGTGTTATAGCAGATCGGTCCCTCGACATCCAAAAATAAAAAAGGAAAATACTGGGGTGATCGCGCCTCCGAGAGGATTATGAATACAGGGTCCAGTCGCGTGTCCGAGCTATGGAGGATAATAACAAAATCGAAATGCGAAAAAAAACGTACACGAAATAAAGATACGCACTATAATACATACGGTCGGAAAGTGACCGTTACATTCTACCCACCTTAGAAATGATTCTGCCCTCAGAATCACTTATAATAATAATAATAATATCTATAAATGCTATGCCTGCAACTCCCATATTCCACATAATGATCGATAATCCTATAACTTTTAATCAGTGTTCCACCGCAATTCATCATTACTCGTCTTTTCACTGGATAATGCTACGACTAAACTCACATCCTAATACATAACTATAGACCCATCACTACCGTTCAAATTTCCAACTCCAAGTTCTCATAAAAATAATAATCTTCTTCTCATACCATACCACTCCACTATCATCGCTCAATAAAATCCTTAAATTTCCCAATCTCTTCCCAATATTAATCAATCGCTAAAATGATGTTCTAGCCAATCACCAATCTAAGGAAAAAAATTTGTCTATCTTATAACACCTTTACCAAATCAACAATCGCCTTGTCCTCCATACATGCTTCGTCATATCGTCCACAATTTATCCGTCAAATAATTGAACTATCAAAATCACATCTTATCCTTACTCACTATAACTAATCCCAACCAATATTAAATCCGTCTATTTAACCATCCATTCATCTCAACACGTCGTGTTATTCCCATACCTTCTCTTCTCAACTTAATATTCAAACCTTGACGCTTTAAATGTTCTCCTCATTCTCATGATTACCCTAAACCGTACTATCCCGTCCTAGCTACTCTTATCTATTACCCGTCCAAGTTTTCGATCTGATAAGTAATCAACTCCCTGCGTACAATTTTATCCAACTAGAATTTTCCATTGAGGCATTTACACATTGGTATTATAAATAAGTCTTGGACACCTCGTTCTTTTCATCCGAAGGAAATCTAATCTAATATCTTTGTGTTCAAGATCAACCAATCACCGCTACAACATATCTCATCTCACCCTATGCCTACCCGCAACTCTAATCCTATAATAATAATAGCTAGAACTAACAATATCATAACAAATAAAAAAATATTTTAACACTCCGAAGAGAGAAAGAGAAGAAGAGAATGTTTAAAAAACATGTGGGAAAAACATGTGAAGTTGCGGTATTGGTTAGTGAAGATAGGGCGGTTGTGATCTTTGTGGCCTAGCTTCAAAACTTTTAAAGATTTGGTTTAAAAGAAAACAAAATTTTTGATACAAATGACATGCAGCTAAAGAGAAGCTATACTACAATACGGAAGACTAAGTCTAAGGAATTGCGTGCTATGACGCTATCGACACCTATATGAATACCATCTTTCAGACAACTCATACCTATATCACGGATAACACTGAGTATACCACATGACACAAGGGACAAACATTAAGATCCTAAAGGTAACACACTCATACTGGTCCACACACTCTACCTTTATATATGCACCACGACGACATCACAAACCAATGGGCCCACTACTAACCAGAGGTGACATAGGCAGCTACAGGCACTGATGTCTACATAAAAGAAAGGAAACCGAAACCAAAAGCGAAACGAAACAAGATCGAAAAGAACGAGGTCAGATAAGGCGAGGATGAGAAGATAACCGGTTGGATGGGACAAAAATATTGCTCAAAATATTGAAATAGATGAAAGAAGGATTGCGAGTAAAATACGGTATTATATATATATATATATAGACACACACACACACACACACACACACACACACACACACACATATACATACTTATAAAAATATGTAAAAATGGTGAGCAAGTGGTAAAATTGTACAACTCGAAAAAGGTTAGACGAAGAAACAGAGAGTAGGGTGAGATAGTGATTGTTTTGCAAATAAAAAACATAAGTTTATACAAAGATGTTTTTTTAAAATATGAGCACGATGAGCATAGAACTGATATATATAAAAATTGAAGTTCTCTTTAGTTTAGAAAGTCTTCTAAAAATACGTACAGTAAGGAGTTAAAAATAAATTTCGTAGTTTTAGAAAAAGCGATACATTGAATTTTTTTTATGGTAACAAGTTTTAAAACTAAAATACGAAAGATACCGATTCGAAAATAAGTACGAGATAGTAACTTAAAAATTACGACCAAGAAGGTTTCAAAATCAGTGAAATTTTTTTTACTCAACCGGAAGTAAGAAACTTAAATATTTAATAAGAGCTTTCAAAGAAGTTAAACCGGGTGTAGAATTTAATGAGGAATTTCAAAAATACTTTTAAAGGAAGCAGGATTTGCAATGGAGAGATTCGAAGAATTATCGATAATCGTCATGAAGCGATCATGTGATTTGAATGCAAAGAGTATGATCGGATGATGAATACTCCTAAGATGGAATTCTACGGTTGATAACACAGAAGTGTAATGATTGGAAAGATGCTAGAAATCAGGGGTTCTAATTATCGGGCCGTCTAAGGATCAGGGGAAACTCGACACTAAGACTTTCTAATGAACTAGACTGTAAAAGAGAGATCTCATGGAGGGGCCCTAAGAGAATTAATATTACATTTTGTTGGGCCCGAAGTCGATGGACCCGAGCGAACGACTAAAAGAAGGGCTCTAGAAATCTAACACGTCAGAACCGAGTGAAAGGCTACTAGGGTATCCTAAGACGAGTATGACTAAATCTTAACCAAGGCGCCTGCCTATCAAACCTGGATGTCCATCTAAGTCTTCCTACCATATTCTAACATAAGGAAAACCTAATTTAGACTTGTACATGGAAATTAAATGAATGCGGTACTCTTATTGTTCCGAACTTTTGCATGACCTACATGGGCCACCACTAAAACCTGTCACGCCCCGCTTCCCAAAACTACGGAGGTGAAGCGTGACTAAGGCCTGCTTGGGGCCGGAGCTGTGAAGCTCGGACCCAATAAGCATTTGTAGGGGTACCATCTTAAAATTTTCAGGCTCTTGCATTAATAAGATTCGGAACAATAGAAAGTACAGAAAGAAAGTGGCATTCATTAATATAGAGAGATAATATCCAGCGAGTACAAAAGTCTAAAAAGAGAAGCTTAAGCAAGGCAACAACTACCAAAAGAGAGCAAACTAAAAGTAGTAACCTCTGAAAGGCAGCGACAGAAAATACCCCAAGGTCTGGTCCTCGTCAGGCACGTGCTCTGGGTCGACGTCCTCGGGCTCCACGTACTCCGGTAAGTCTGCCTCGTCCACGAACTTTTGCTTGACACCTGACGTACAACACCTAATAGAAAAGGAACTGTACGTCAGGTAAAGTCTACACAAAAATGTTAGACTCTACTGCAAGTGTATTTTAATTTAAAGAAACATTTTACTTGTTGATTAGCATGCTGAGGTTATGCATGGTAGTTATAGAAAGTAAACGGAACAAGAAAAGTAAACACGTCAATCAGTAGCCGTAACGTGTGCTACCGACTACGGGACTAACCTAAACGGGTCAAGACAAGACGAGACAAGACGTGACAATATAAGACACGACAAGACACGACAAGACACGTATGACTCGAAGGGTTCACGCCTTACGGTTCGAGGGGGATCAGACCCTCTCCCCATGCGCATGCTCAACCCTACCCCAACCTCAGTGCTCAAGACAAGACAAGCCCATACAAGGGATCACTCGGAGAGTGCCCTATTGCCCGAAGGCTATGTATCCGTACAAGGAATCACTCGGAGAGTGCTCTATTTCCCGCAGGCTGTGTATCAGTACAAGGGATCACTCGGAGAGTGCCCTATTGACCGCAGACTGTCCATTAGTACAAGGGATCACTCACCCACTGGTGAGTGCCTTATTTCCCGTAGGCTGTGTATCAGTACAAGGGATCACTCGGTGAGTGCCCTATTACCCGCAGGCTGTGTATCCGTATAAGGGATCACTCATCCACTGGTGAGTGCCCTATTGCCTGCAGGCTGTGCATGACAAGACACGACATGACAAGACATGGATGGTTCTTCTTGGGGTCCACATGCACATGCACACAGGAAAAATCCCTAAGGTGTCAAAAGTTGTTGTTGTTGCGCTTAGACTTCGTCGTCAAGTCTAAGCTGTCAAGGGGTGTCCCGGACGCTATCATTTCACGTCCGGTTCTCTTTGTTCAAATTTTAACAGTTCTAAAAAAAGTCAAAGGCCTAGACACGACCGAAGGTACAAGCGAGTAGTGTGTCGTCCGTCCGGAGTGTCCCGTCCAAGCGTTGCGTCTGCGGTAGTCCGTCTGAAACAGGGTCACGACGACGGTGTCAGGTCACATTCTTCATCAATCCTATTAGGGTTTGTTTCTAAATTTGGCGGGACTACCCTAACAGTCAAAAAGTTACGTTTTTGATGTTTGTTCAGTCTAAATCGACATCTACCCTATGTGCACAGAAAATAGTTTGTTCGTCGATTTTCTCCTACGTTGGACAACGTTTTAAAGATGCACAAAATAACTTTAGTTAAATTAAGTTTCTGATTTTAATTAGGTTTTGATGAGCTACGGTGTGGGTTTTCTACGAGTAGAAGGGGCCAACCTGGTTCGACGGTCACGTGTAATTTGACGTCGAATCTGAAAACGACAACGTATCGCGTCCCCTTCGCTCTAATCCCTCGACTACGGGTAGAGTGGATTTATCTGCGCCAACGAAGTCGTGATATTAAACCAAGGTCTAAAACTCAATAAAAATTTATAACATCCACCTTGTATATATGTGCTCACTGTTTTCAATCTATCTATGTATAATTCTACACAGAACTTACCTATACTAATTATATGATTTATTAACATACAGCTAACATATGTTATTACTGTTAATATATATACCTATATGTATAATTCACTACTTACTGTTAATATATATAATATGCTGCTCATACATATGGCATACACTGATATTATGAATAAATAACCATACAGTATATTGCTGATATACTATATAACTAAACATGTGTACCATGGAACCCAATGTTATATAGTAATATAACTGTTTACGGGTGTTTTCTCACCACTGGATCGTTGACCGAAGACTGTTGGGTCAACGTGGTCAAGGGGTCGGTTGAGATCCCTTGGATATGCCAAACTCACGTGCACTCGGCGTGGGTTGGAGATGGAATCGAGGGCGAGCGTCGGTCCTTGGCTGAAGCGGAGCTGAGGGGAGGCCTCGGTTCTGATCGATGGGCTCGGCCTCGGTTGGAAGCGCGTCGAGGGGTAGCCTCGGTGCTTCCCATGGGGCTTGTTCTTCGATTGGTCGCCACACCCGCTTGCAGCAAGAGTGGTCGTCGGGCACTGAGGGGTAGCCTCGGCGCCTCGGTCAGCTTCTTCCTGAATAGACGAGCCCCTCGGTGCCTCGGTCAGCTTCTTCCTGAATAGACGAGAAACTCTCCAGTGTGGCCGGACCTTGGTTCCGGCCGAATCCCCTCCGACGCCTAAGTCAGATCAGGGTCTGAGGAATACTCGATGGGGGTAGGTATGACTCGAGAGGAGATCGATACACTGACCCTCGGCGCGAGCAAGGGAAGAGAGAGAAATGGTGGAAAACCAAGGTCGTTGATGGAATACCTCAGATTTGGCTACCTGGGATTCGATCCCCTTCTCCATTGTCCCTCCGGTCCTTTTATAGGGTCTTCGCCACGATCGCCCCCCGATCCGTGTTCCTCGTTCGCCCCCTTTCATGCCCCCGCGATCCGCCTTCCTCCTTGCCCCGACGTGCATCGTGGGGAGGCATTTACTAACGGGGCTCTTAATGGACATTAAGGGGCTACGGGTTCAAGGGAACGGCTATTTCCAAGGAGCACGAGCTGATTGTGGGTCCTTGGGGGTAGATTGGCTGGGCCTCGAGTTTTATCCGTGGGCCTCGTCAGGAGGGCCCAACCTTGTTCGTGGGATGCCCGTTCATGGCCGGACCTCGCGTCTCTGCTTCTTGGGCTTCTCCAAAACAGTCGTATCAATTGCCCCCATCGTCCGGGCCGTTCGGTCTCAGCCGGTTTGGCTCGGGCGATGTGACTGTTGGAGGTTTTGATAGGTGGGTCAGTCGAGGTGTGCTCATTAAATGGGGGTCATCATGACATGGCCCGTTTGATCTTCCCATAGTGCGGGTCTCGAAACACCGCCGATCCTCTGATGCTTCCACGTGTTCCTCTCTGGACGATTTGTATTCCTCAATTGCTTTGCATATAAAGACGCCGGCTTCCCAAACGTCAATCCTTTCGTGCTCTTCTGATCTTGGTTTCGCAAGCTCCCTCTTTTCATCGTCCTTCTCCCTGCAGCTCCTTCCCAAGGTAACCTCCTTCTCTTCTTTTGCCCCATGGCTATGCTTAGAATAGGTAATTCAGCGTCGGGATCTAGGGACCCCCCGGTGCCCGGGTCCAGTAATGTCCAACCTTCGGGACCTGGGGTCCCATCAGGGTCTCGCCCTATCCAGGACAAGGGGAAAAGGAAGCTCTTCACGAACCCCGTCGGCGATGACGTGGCTCAAGCCGTCGAGAGGTTTGACGTTCCCCGGGCGGTCCTCGAATCGCCATCCAAGGCTCCCTTTCTGGCGGTTGCAGAGATCCGGGGGAAGTATTTATATCATCCATACGACGTTCGAATTCCTTTCAATGATGAGCAGATCTGCTTCCCGCGGAGCAATGAGGTCGCCGTTTATGTCGAGATGTTTCACTTGGGCCTCCGTTTCCCCCTTCACCCCTTCATCATCCAGGTCATGGAGTTGCTGATGGTGTCCTTGTGCCAGCTGACCCCATACTCCGTCGTGGTGTTGACCGGGTTCGTCATGCTCTGCCGTATCTATGGTTTAGAGCTGTCCCTCCCCCTCCTCTTTCATTACTATCGGGTTCAGACGGTCGGCCAAGGGTCGTGGCAGCATCTCTGGGCTCGCGCGGGGAGAGAGTGTTTGCTCGGTCTAGCCCACTGGGTGGGGGACTGGAGCTCGAGCTATGTCTTCGTCGTTTTCCTGAGGACGCCGAGATATTGACAGGTTGGGGATGGCTATGTTAGTACGACTTGACGTTGACCCTCTCCGAGGCTGACCGGGCAGCTGTTCGGCTGTTGTCGTCTCTTTCCTTAGAGGAGAGGTCGATCAGGCCTCTGCTGGATGACCTGCTTCTCAAGACCATTCTGTGGTCCCCCGGTAGGCTCTTCATTTCTTTCTGTTTTCTCTCTCGCTTACCCTGATCTTCGTTCCTTCTGCAGAGATGGCTGGACACAAATTTACTCGGAATGTCAACAAACTCATCCGAAGGGGTTCCAGCCAAAGCCGAGGGAATCCATCGGGACATGCGCCTCGTCGTACCGTTGATGAAGAGGTGCGGTATGCCGAGCCTTCCATGGGTAGAGTGGAGCCCACAGGTGTGGTGACGCCTCCCGCCTTGGCCGCGGAGATCCTCCTTGAAGGTGAGGCCCCGAGGGCCGAACTCCCTCGCCCTGCCCAAGCTGAGGGGGGCGAAGGAGTCGATCCGACTCCTCATGTGCCAGTGGCTGGTCGAGGCGTGGTACATAAGCGTTCTACCCTGACCTCCGCCGGCCCTAGTGAGAGGAAAAGGAGGAAGGAGAGTGGGGAGACCCGCACTCCGGTCGCCCCCGAGGTGCCGACGTCCTCCGTCGACACTCTCCCCCTGACCCTGGTGGTCACTCCCACCGTCTCGGTCGAGCCTTCACTGGTGGGGGCTGGCGGTGTGCTGGCGAATGTCTTTACGGGCCCCGAGGTTACCCCCGGTGACTCGTTATTCATCAATCGAACCGTGGCCGACCAGTTGGCACACGGCTCCATCCTCGCGAGGGACCGATCCCTCCTGGAGAGGGCTCCTACCAACACATTGTCAGACTCCCTGGTCTGGCAGCTTCATCAGGTTCGGCCACTTTGCTATTCCCAAAATTGTCTCCTGACCTTTCTCAGTATAACTTCTTCCTTTGTGCAGGCCATCACGATGGCCGTCGAGGCGTACCGTCGGGCGGCCCGGGCGAGAGAGCTGGAGGAGTCCGTTACCCGGGAGCACTCAAGGGCTGGAGCGGCCGAGGTGGTCATCCAAGAGGCGCGCATGGAAGCTCAACATCTCCGACGCCAGGTAGATGAGCTTGAGGCTCAAGTGAGGGACCTCTGGGGGAGCTGGACGACGCTCAAAGGTCGGCACGAGAGGCGGAAGAGGCGTTCTGGCATTAGAGGAGCGATCTTCAGAGTGAGCTGGTGGACCTGCGCCAGATGACTCGGTTCGTCGACGAGGTGGAGAGGGGCGTCGGCGGGGTCCTGGGGGAAAGGCTCATGGAGGTCCTTAGGGAGGCCTTCTGTTCTTATGAGGACCTTCTTGCCCCCCGGATTGTTGGCATTGTCCGGGACTCCTTCCGGCGATTTGCGGAGCATGCCCAGCAGCCCCTTCTGCCCGTCGATCCCCCGAGCTCCGAGCAGGGCGAGGTGCCTGAGGATGCTTCCTCCCGTGCACCGGGGCCTTAGGCCTTTGTATCTTGTTCCCCCTCCCTTTTCTTTGTAATTTTGAACGATTTTATATATATAGCTCCTTTGTCACTGGGGGTCTTCCGCCCTGTGGGGGCCCTCAGCCTTTTCAGTCTTTCACTGTGCTTTGAACTGGCTGTGAGTTCTACATTTCGTCGACAATCCTTTAGTCTCAGTATTCGGTTTGCTCGGATAGTTTCCTCACACGTGGCAGGGTTGTTCCCAGTCTCGCAGTCGTTCGGATCGGCTGGTCGGCGAGGGGGGATGCCCCTCGGCTTACGACCGGCCGATGTCCCCGCCTGCTGGGGGAGTTGCCCCCAGCCTTACGAGCGGGCGGATCGTTCGGTCGGCGAGGGAAGCTAGCCCTCGGCTTACGACCGACCGATGTCCCCGCCTGCTAGGGGAGTTGCCCCCAGCCTTACGAGCGAGCGGATCGTTCGGTTGGCGAGGGAAGATATCCCTCGGCTTACGACCGACCGATGTTCCCGCCTGCTGGGGGAGTTGCCCCCAGCTTTACGAGCGGGCGGATCATTTGATTGGCAAGGGATGCTATCCCTCAGCTTACGACCGACCGATGTCCCCGCCTGCTTGGGGAGTTTCCCCAAGCCTTACGTACGAGTTTATGGATCGACCTGCTGGGGGAGTTGCCCCTAGCCTTACGGCCGATCGGTTCGGTGGGCATGCGGAGGGTTGCTCTCCAGCTAAGGGCCGACCGCAGAACCCGTTTGCTGGGAAAGTTTCCCCCAGCCTTACGAACGAGTTCACGGATCAGCATGCTCGGGGAGTTGCCCCCAGCCTTGCAGCCGATCGGTTCGATGGGCACGCGGAGGGTTTCTCTCCAGCTAAGGGCCGACCACAGAACCCGTTTGTTGGGGGAGTTTCCCCCAGCCTTATGGATGAGTCCACGGATCAGCCTGCTGGGGGAGTTGCCCCTAGCCTTACGGCCGATCGGTTTGGTGGGCCTGCGGAGGGTTGCTCTCTGGCTTAGGGCCGACTGCAGAACCCGTCTGCTGGGGGAGTTTCCCCTAGGCTTATGGACGAGTTTCCAGACCGACCTGCTAGGGGAGCTGACCCCAGCCTTACGGCCGATCGGTTCGGTGGGCGGCCTCCGGTCTGTCGAGTGACAGTGGTCCTCTGGGAGAGGAGATCGAATTCTCTATCGTGTTTTGGAACGGCTATTCAACCAAATGCGTAAAAAAGAGGTTGCGTTTGTACCAACAGGGCCCTTCTTTCATTCCATGGTCCAGTACATTTGGAGGAAAAACAAAAAACAGAGAGAGCAAGGGCAGGAGAGCCCTCCCCGGCGAGGTTAAGGCCGTTTGTCCCACCCGCTCACTCGATGATGCGCAAGGGCGCCTGGACTACGTTTACTTTCTTCCCCTTGTCCGGCTGCCTGGACATCCCCTCCCCCGGAGCGGGATCGTCGATGAAGTTCTTCAAGTGCCCCCGACTCACCAGCTTTTCTATGTCTTTCTTCAGATGCCAGCAGTCGTCAGTGTTTTGGCCGTTGTCCTTGTGATATTTGCAGTATTTCTCTTCGTCTTTCCCACCTCTCTTCATCCTCAGAGGAGGCCGGCTCATGCGCCCCTCCTTCTGGGCGTGTGCGAGGACAACGTCCGGGGCAGCGTTCAGCTGGGTGTGTCGCGGCTCTTCCCTCCGCTGCTTTCCTCTGGCCTTCTTTTCCTGTCGATGTTCCTCCGAGACGCGCCGCTCACCTTTGTCGTGCTTGGATCCTCGCCTGGTCTTTCCGTCGTCGACGGCCAAGGCCCCTTCTGTCAGCATGAAGCGCTCGGCCCGTGCCATGACCCCGGTGAGTTCCTTCGAAGGATCGTTGTGTAACAATTTCTTCAGGCCTCTATGCCGTAATCCTTTCTTTAGGGCCGTCTTCACGACCAGCTCGGGACAGCTCTGCACGTTCAGTCGTTCCGTGTTGAAGCAACGCATGAAGTGCCTCAGGGATTCTCCGGGACCATGCACCACATTGAACAAGAGTTCTGAGTCTGGCTTTACCTGTCGCCCGGCCACGAACTACCTGCAGAACAACTGGGTGAGCTCCTCGAAGCTGTCGATGGAGCGATTGGGCAGGCTGTGATACCAGGTCCTTGCTACTTTCCGAAGGGTGGTATAGAAACCTCTGCATAGCAGGGTGTCGGCCGCCCCCTGGAATGCCATGACCCCCTCATAGTCCATCACGTGGTCAGCGGGATCGCCTGTGCCGTCATACTTCTCCAACGTTGGCACCTTGAAACTTGAGGGCACCCGTGCCTCAGTTATCCTCCAGGTTAGGGGGCATCGTTCACCATTAACGCCCCCGGCCGCCCTCCTTCGCTTATCTCGTGCTCGCCCGGTTGCAATGGGGGGCAGGTTCAGGCTTGGCTGTCCCTCGCGCACTCGCCAAACTGGGGGCGGGGCTCAATCTGGGAGCGTCCCCTTTCTTGCCTCGATATTCTCGCATGTCCCGCTTCCGGCGGGGACTTCCGCTCCGCTGGGACCGATCCCCCCAGTCTCGACGATCGTCCCGTCGGTGCCTGGACGAATACGATCGTCTAGTCGAGGCAGTCACCGACTCACCCTCAGATTGCTCGAAGTCCCTCTTGTTTCTCTCGCGCAACGAGGTGGGGGTGGGAGACCATGCTGGGTTGAAGCCCGGCATAGTGAATCGCCGCTCCAGGTTGGGCACCCCGTTCCCGTGGTCGGTGACCATGACGGACCGCATGGGTTGGTGACCCCCTCCCCAATGATGGGCCTCACCCACCCCATCTTCTGGGATGGGCAAGTTACTGACAAGCTGTTGAATTATTACAACCAACGTATGGATGTTGGCGTTGGTCTCCTGGGCGAAGGTGCGGAGTTGCTCTTGGTTGACAGATCGGGACTCACCTGTCCCCTCGGTGGTATGGCTGAGCTGGTTCTCAGGAGTAATGTAGTCTCCTTCCTCTTGGATGGGGGGGCATGCGCCCCACGCCATTGCAGATGGGTTCCATTCCGGTGGTTTAATGTGGGCTTGCTTCGGTTCCCACAGACGGCGCCAGATGTTTACGGGTGTTTTCTCACCACTGGATCGTTGACCGACAACTGTTGGGTCAATGTGGTCAATGGTTCAGTTGAGATCCCTTGGATATGCCAAGCTCACGTGCACTCGACGTGGGTCGGAGATGGAATCGAGGGCGAGCGTCGGTCCTTGGCTGAAGCGGAGCTGATGGGAGGCCTCGGTTCTGATCGATGGGCTCGACCTCGGTTGGAAGCGCGTCGAGGGGTAGCCTCGGTGCTTCCCTTGGGGCTTGTTCTTTGGTCGGTCGCCACACCCACTTGCAGCGAGAGTAGTTGTCGGGTGCTGAGGGGTAGCCTCGGCCCCTCGGTCAGCTTCTTCCTGAATAGACGAGAAACTCGTCAGGGTGGCCGGACATTGGTTCAGGCCGAATCCCCTCTGATGCCTAAGTCAGATCAGGGTCTGAGGAATACTCGGCGGGGTAGGTATGACTCGAGAGGAGATCGATACACTGACCCTCGGCGCGAGCAGGTGAAGAGAGAGAAATGGCAGAAAACCCAGGGCGTTGATGGAATACCTCAGATTTGGGTACCTGGGATTCGATCCCCTGCTCCGTTGTCCCTTCGGTCCTTTTATAGGGTCTTCGCCACGATCGCCCCCCGATCCGCGTTCCTCGTCCGCCCCTTTTCAGGCCCCCACGATTCGCCTTCCTCCTCGCCCCGACGTGGGCTCTTAATGGACATTAATGGGCTGCGGGTTCAAGGCAACGGCTATTTCCAAGGAGCACGAGCTGATCGTGGGTCATTGGCGGCAGATTGGCCGGGCCTCAAGTTTTATCCGTGGGCCTCGTCAGGCGGGCCCAACCTTGTTCGTTGGCTTCCCGTTCATGGCCGGGCCTCGCGTCTCTGCTTCTTGGGCTTCTCCGAAACAGTCGTATCAATAACCATACGTGTAGTACTAACATGCTAATACCTTTAATACTCCCAGTATATCATAAATATATATATATATATATATATATATATATGCAGGCCACTAATAGTAACTGAACTGCTTCCACTTACGTGTTCCTTCCGCTGCGACACCCTATCAGGCGTCGACTAGTGGGGAGTTCAACGGCAGCGAGGCGGGGTCCGGGCGATGGTGTGTCGGCGACGAGTGACGGACGCCAGAACGGTGGCGATGGGCAGCTGCAGTTCGTCGGCATGGCATGGAGCGGTGGCGTGAGGCGCTTCTCTCGTCGGAAGCTCGAGGGCGATGGAAGGGGTTTAAACTTTCGAGGGAGGCGACGCGGACAGGGGTGCTGGGCGTGTTCGGAGGTGAGCTGTGTTGTCCACTGTGGGGCTGAGGTGTGACGTGATGGCGAGGGGGAGATCCGAGCGGTGTCCGGAGGAAATCAAACGAAGAGGGGCTCGGGCGTGAGATCTGGTCGTGGATTCGAAGAGGATGTGCGGCCTTAAGGGGAGGAGGCGCTGGGTCTGCACTTGATGCGCGGAGAAGGGAAACGAGGATAGGGCGGCCGTAAGGGTGTTTATCGCGAGATGGGGTGGAAGGAGTTGGTCGTGCGAGGCCTGGGCATGGGCTACTCTACGTGTGGGTGAACGAATGACAGGAGGTAGCTTCTGAAGGGCTCCTCTAGGGTTTCATTTATAAAAAGAAGTAGAGGCAGTAGATACCCTAGCTTTATAATACAAGAGATAGTAGGGTTTCTAGTAGGGCTGCTGTGAGTTGGTCCAAGGGTTTATTATTAGAAATAGGTAGGGGCGGCTGCACGTGAAACAGGGCTTCTAAAAGTCCTCCTATTATATTATGTGCGTGTGAGGCTGGCCTAGGTGGGTGAAAACGTGGGCTTAGAGAAGTGGGAGAGAGAGAGGTGTAACTGACATGAGATAAGGAGAAATAATGGGCAGAGATGCTCCACGTGCTGAGAGGGAAACGTGTAGAGTCAGTTGAGATTTGATTTCAAAATAAAGGTTAGGATTTAGTTGTTTGAAAGCTCTTAAGTTTTGGTTTGATGTAACTGCAAAAACAATAATATCGTTCCCCTTTAAAAATTTTGTTTAAGACTATTTCAAACTTCAATAATACGTTCCCATTTAAAATTTTGTTCAAGACTGTTTCAAAACTTCAAGGTTTAGGAATATTTGGGTTTTGTTATAGGATAATTGGATTTAAGAGATAGAGAGACAAAGTTTCATAGCCAAAGGAATGAGTAACCATGGCCATAGGCCATGGTTCTCTATATATTGATATAGGGGAGGAGATGAAAGGCCTCAAGGAGACCAAGAGTCCCCATTACTCATAGTAATGGGGACTAATGATAGTGGGTAATGAAGGAGGGGAGGCCAAAGGCCTCCCTCATTCATAACACTCCCCCTTACCCATTCATCACTTTGGTCTCAGCATTAGAGGCAAAGAGGGGTGGATACTTCTGGATCCAGAGTAAGAGTGTTTGCCTCGTTAAAACCTTAGCTGTGGAAAACCCAGTGGGAAAAACCCAACAGCTTAAGGGAAAAGAGTGCAACCCACAGGTTACTCCCCCTGATCCGTACAAGCTTCAGGCTTGCAGGTCTTTCAGTTGTCGCATGCCAATGTTCTTTACAAGTTTTACAAAAATACATTTGGGCAAAGACTTAGTAAAAAGATCAGCTAAGTTATTGCAGGACTGTATCTACTGTACTTCGATCTGCTTGTCCTCCTTTAGCTCATGTGTCCAAAAAAACTTTGGAGATATGTGATTCGTCCTGTCGCCCTTGATGTAGACTTTTTGAAGTTGAGCAATGCATGCAGCGTTATCTTCAAACAGAACGGTAGGCTCCAAATCATCGGTCTTCAGGCCAGTAGATTGAAGAATGTGTTGGACGACGGATCGTAGCCAATAACACTCTCTGCTTGCTTCGTGGATCGCAATGAGCTCTGAATGGTTGGATGATGTAGCTGTTGTGGTTTGCTTCACCGATCTCCAGGAGATAGCATTACCTCCGTAGGTAAAAACAAAACCATTTTGGGATTTTACCGTGTGCGGATCAGAGAGATAACCTGCATCAGAATAACCAAACAATTTGGGGGAGGCACCTCTCTGGTAGTAAAGTCCAAGATCAATGGAACCCTGAAGGTATCGTAGAAGATGCTTTACTCCGTTCCAGTGGCGCTTTGTGGGCGCTGCACTGTGTTTAGCTAGAAGATTAACTGTAAACGCTATATCGGGACGCGTACAGTTAGCCAGATATAAAAGTGCTCCAATGGCACTGAGGTAGGGTACTTCAGGACCCAGTATCTCCTCCCCCTCTTCCAGTGGCTGGAAGGGGTCCTTTTGTACATCTAGTGATCTTACGACCATAGGAGTACCTAAAGGATGACATTTATCCATATGAAACTTGTGTAGAAGTTTCTTTGTGTAATTAGATTGGTGTAATAGTATTCCACCTCTTAGGTGTTCTATCTGTAAGCCAAGACAATACTTTGTTTTGCCTAGGTCTTTCATTTCAAAAGTATGTTTAAGGCTTTCAGATATCTCTTTGATCTCTGCAGGAGACCCTATGAGATTTAAGTCATCTACATATACAGCTATGATGACGAATCCTGTTCCCGTTCTTTTGATAAAGATACAAGGGCAGACTTCGTTATTCGTGAATCCTTGCTGTGCAAGGAAGTCACTAAGTCTGTTATACCACATCTTTCCCGATTGTTTTAGACCATATAATGATCTATGTAGCCTTACAGAGAATACGTCCCGAGGTATCTCTTTCATCTCTTGGGGTAGATTAAACCCATCAGGGAGTCTCATATAGATATTTTTATCTATATCGCCATATAGATATGCAGTCACAACGTCCATGAGCTGCATTTCTAGGCTTTCCAGAGAAGTTAGGCTTATTAATAATCGGAAAGTGATCGAATCTATGACCGGAGAATACGTATCTTCGTAATCAATCCCCGGTCTTTGGGAAAATCCCTGGGCTACAAGGCGTGCCTTATAGCGAACGATCACATTATTTTCATCTATTTTTCTTATGAAAACCCACTTATAGCCCACAGGTTTTACACCTACTGGTGTTTGGACTACTGGTCCAAAGACTTTGCGTTTCAAGAGTGAGTCCAGCTCTACTCTTATTGCGTCGTCCCACTTTGGCCAATCATCTCTGCGTTTACATTCCGCTAGAGATCGTGGTTCGACGTCATCGTCATATTCAGTGACGTGAACGGCAATATCGAACGCAAAATCGTCGTCGACGACTATGCTATTTCTGTCTAGTACTTCTCCAGTACGTACAAAATTTAATGATGTTTCTCCTATTGTTTCCTCTGCTGGGGAAATCAGGAGGGGAGAAGTAGCTGGTCTGAGCTCAGCATACCGTGGAGGGATAATCTTAGTATCACCAGGAGTCTTCCTCTTTCGAGGAACTTTATCTTTTGAACCTGGTGGGTGTCCTCTTTTCATTTGAGGTACAGCCAAATCTGCTGCCGGTGGGTTGCATCCATCTATGGGGATGTCAATCCTAGCTGGCGTATTGGCAGCAGGGACGTGTGAACGGACAATCTTCTGGTTGTCCGTGAATTTATCCGGTAATAGATGTACTGTATTCTGGATGTGAAGGATCTTCAGGATCTCATCTTCACACAGATTAGTACGCGGATCGTAAAGGGACAAAGACTTCTGGTCCCAACTAATGGTATCAGAAGCTTCTGGCTTCTTAGACTGTGTGCCCAGTTTTGGAAACTTTTCTCATTAAATTCACAGTCTGAAAAACGTGCCTTGAATGCGTCACCCGTCAGGGGTTCAAGTTATCTGATAATAGAGGGTGAATCAAACCCAATATATATACCGAGACGACGCTGAGGACGCATTTTGGTCCTCTGAGGTGGTGCTATTGGGACATATACCGCACAACCAAACACTCTCAAATGAGAGATATCCGGAGGTGTGCCGTATGCTAGTTGCATCGGGGATAAATTGTGACCTCCAGAGGGTCTTATCCTAATAAGTGATGCGGCATGTAAAATAGCATGCCCTCAAGCATCCACAGGCAACTGGGATTGCATAAGCAATGGACGTGCTATCCACTGGAGTCTCTTTATAAGAGACTTAGCTAATCCGTTTTGGGTGTGAACATGTGTTACCGGATGTTCAACTTCAATACCCGTTGCCCGGCAATAGTCTTCGAAGACTTGTGAAGTAAATTCTCCCGCATTATCAAGACGTAGTTTCTTGATATGGTTATCGGGGAAATGAGCACGCAACCTTATTATTTGTGCCAATAGCTTTGGAAAAGCTAGGTTGCTGGTGGACAAGAGGCACACATAAGACCATTTGGATGATGCATCAATCAGTACAATGAAGTACCGAAATGGGCCACTTGCGGGGTGAATAGGCCCGCAAATGTCGCCATGTATTCTCTCAAGGAAACCAGGAGACTCTAATCCCACTTTCAGGAGGGATGGTCTCGTTATTAGTTTTCCCTTGAAACAAGGGAGACATGGAAATTCACCCCTTTGAAGAATCTTCAGGTTCTTCAATTTGTGTCAACGGGATTCAGTGATGATGCGGCACATCATTGCTGTTCCTGGGTGACCAAGTCTATTGTGCCAGAGTTGGAACTCTGGCAGTGATTGGCACGTCTGGTGCTCAATCATATTGGCTTCTACTGGTTGAATGTATGTTTGGTAGAGACCCGACGGGAGTCCCTTGAATCGCTCGTAGATGATCTTATGGTCATCTCAATGGCGAGTTACAATTAGATATTCAACCTTATTTTCATCTCTGGTCTCTAAGTGATATCCGTTTAAACGG
Organism: Scilla litardierei; assembly: GCA_030789695.1. NCBI lineage: Eukaryota > Viridiplantae > Streptophyta > Magnoliopsida > Asparagales > Asparagaceae > Scilla > Scilla litardierei. Next base: position 501 of record JAULAV010001946.1, on the reverse strand, counting down.
AAATCCTTGAAACTTACGAGATTCCTATTTGATTTAGGAGAGAATAATGCATTATTTATTTGAAGTCTTGTGTTATTTGGGAGCAATATAATAGCCTCACCAGTTCCTTCGATTATTTGGGACAGTCCTGAAATTGTGATAACAGGACCGTCATATTTGTTTACGCTATTAAAATAGCAATGATCGCGAAGTATTGTGTGCGTCGAGGCACAGTCCACTAGGCACTCAGACATCATCTATATAAGCAAAAACGAAATTTTATTTGAGCGAAAATGTAGATAACATTCGAAAATAAAAGATCGTACTAAAGCAAAATGAAGATACATCGAATTCTAAATGCATAGATAAAAGATAGTGCTCAATCGAGCAGGTCGTCGTTCTCGAAGTCTTTAGCAGTAAAGACAGTTGGCGGCAGTACACCAGCCAAGTTTGTCTCAGGTCGAGACTTCTGGCTCGCCTGGTATAAATCCTGTAGGTGGCGAGGAGTGCGGCAGTTTCTGG
>JAULAV010001945.1:0-25000 GCA_030789695.1 Scilla litardierei | reverse complement strand
TATTACTGCAGGGCACACACTTTGCACAGGTGATACAAAATAGGAATTGCATGAAAAAAATTGTATAAAACCAAAAAATAGGGTTTTTGATAAACTTCTCAATTCCCCAAAAATGAACTTTAAAAATTACTGTAAAATTCCAAAATTTTATCATTATGAAATCAATTCCAAACCTGGTAAGGTTTATCAGTATCTTGGAAGCGCATAAAAACATGAAATCAGTTAAAATACAATGAAATTAAACAATAACATGTAATAGACATCAATTTCGTCAAGGTAAAAAAGTGCATCCTGTCTCAAAAGGATATCAATTAACAAATGATTTAGCAGCAAAGAGTTATGAAAAGTTATGGTAAAAGATAAAACAAATGAAAAGGGCTATAATTTAAATTGAAATAAATGCAAGATGGATATGTACACATTTTTTCCCATAGGTAGAGCTCCCTATTTTGCCCCTCTTTTATTCCATAAGAAGCGGGAGCCGTCAGATTCGATGAGAGAAGAGTAAAAAAATGATCCTCTTATCAAGATTGAGCTACAGAAGATATCCTAAAGGGGGGATCCACAAACAAAATTTATTATCTTTCAAATTCCCACCTAACTAAATTATAACTGTGCATGCATAGCTTGTTTGAATTTTGAAGAGAAGTGGTGCACACATAGCTCGCAAAAAAACTTATAGCAGAGTGGTCAAAAATCTATTCATAAACAGCAAGGAAGAAACATATATGCCAAAATTATGTTTGTGTGAGTAATTTTCAAATAGAACCCCCGTGAAGCAAAGCATTAGTTTACCTGGCGACCAATGTCCTTAGCAATAGGGCTAGTTCCATCAATGTGAAGTTGGAGAGAAGACTTCAACTGTAAAAAAAATAAGAAACCCCATTGAAGAAAAAATCTCAAACACATTCTGGAACTGCAACATTTTTCTGTGTTTTGAATCAAAGGCTAATGTGCATCAACATCATTCAATTGTTCATGTATTTTGTTGAACTGCAACATTTTTGTGTGTTTGGAATCAAAGGCTAATGTGCATCAACATCATTCACTTGTTCGTGTATTTTCTCAACCTTGAATAAAGAATATACTCCCTCTCTCTCTCCCTCTGATATTTGATTAAGTTTATTGCAAGGTTTAAAGTGTTTCAACATCCTTCAGGTTATTTTTAGGATATAGTAAAAGCCAAAGTAAAAGTAAAGATATTAACTTGCATAGAAGATATTAAAGTTTCATAATTGCATGTCTATTGCTAGAAATTGTCAATATTTCTAGAGCAAATTTAAGACTATTAACTGAACCTGGAATCGAAAGAAAAATATATAGTATAAGCAGAAGAATATAGAGACTATCATAAACAATAAGAAATTTACCTGCAAGGCTACAATCAAGCTTATGCTTCAATGGTATCTTCTTCCAATTCTACAATGTGATATATCCATTGTGATTCCTCAAGTAATTGCATGTGGACCAATTATAATAATTGAATCAAATTCCAGGTTAAATAGTGTTTCAGAGTGTTTTCTCACTACAAAGCGTTGACCGTGGAGATCCCGGTCAACGTGGTCAAGGGGCCCGCCTTGGGTCCCTCGGGAGGCTTCGAATCGGTGCGGAAGGGGCGAGGGGAAGCCTCGGCCCTGGTTGAGACGCTCGGCCTTGGATGGTCGAGCACGTCCTCGGAAGTAAGACGACGAGGGGTAGCCTCAGTCGCCCAGCTAGATGCGTGTTCGGCAAAGGGCGAGGGGAAGCCTCGGCCCGGGTCGAGACGCTCGGCCTCGGTGGGACGTGCTCGGCCTCGGCGGGACGTGCTCGGCCTCGGCGATCGGACGATGAGGGGAAGCCTCACTCGTCCAGCGGGGTGCGCGGTCGGCGAGGGGCGAGGGGGAGCCTCGGCCCGTTGATCAGATGTCCTCCTGCGTAGACGAGAACGCTCGTCAGGGGGCCGGACCTTGGTTCCGACCAAATCCCCTCCGATGCCTAAGTCAGACAGAGATCTGAAAGAGGAGGCCCGGCGGAGACGGTTTGACTCGTAAGGAGATCGGAACGGCGTCTCACGGCACGGGCGGGGGAGGAAGGAGATGGAAAAAAGGAACCAGGTCGTTGATGGAGTACCTTAGGCTTTAGATACCTGAGATGCGGTCCTTCTTCTTCTTCGTCCTCCTAGCCCTTTTGTAGAGCTCCCGGCGTGATTGCCCCTGGCCCACGTCCCACGCCCGCCCTCGATCGTGCCCCATCAATCCGCCCCCTCGCCGCCGCCCTCTTCGTCCTTCCAGCACCTCCCCATTACCGCCATTTAGTGGTCGCGCGTTCGACGGAAGGGTTTTCGCCTGAGTGGGCGAGTGAACGGCGGTTTATCGGGGCCGGGTCGGATCGACATTCGAGAAGATCCCTTATAGGGCCTTTGTAGAATGGGCTTGAGGATGCAGATGGGCTCTCAACTAGTAGTCGGGCTCCTGGGCTCGTGTCCTTTGGGTCTCGGTCAAATAGGCGTAACAATTGCCCCCATCGGTCGGGTTGATCGGCCTCGGCCGGTTCGGCTCGGCCGATGTGACTTCTGCCGATTTTGACAAGCTCGCCAGTCGATGCCGACTCATTTATTAGTCGTCATCATGAGTTGGCTCGTTCGATGCTTTTTAAGGTGCGGGTTCCGAAGCGCCGTCGGCCTTCAGATGCTGCCACGTGTAGCTGCAAGCTTATCCCCACCGCTCGCGGGGTCGTCTTAAGTTGAGAAGCCGAAGGGTTCGTGAGCCGCCATCCCGTCGCTTTCTTCTTTGCGCCGATCCCTATTCTGCCTGAGCTCTGCCTCATGTCGTCTTCCTCTGCCACGGGTTCGGTTCGGTCGAAGCGCGATGCAGCTTCAGGTCCGACGGGTGGCACTCCTTCGGCGATTAGTCAGCACGGGGATGATCTTTCAGGGGTGCCCCCAGAGGTCTTGTTGTGGTCTTCGTCGATCTGCGCCACCGCCATCGGGAGCATGCGCTCCGCCTACTTACTTCCGCCCTATTCGGCTCGTGCCCCCGGGGCTGACGAGCGGGTCTGCTTCCCTGGCCCCAACGAGGTCGGAATATATGAGAAGTGCTTCCGCTTCGGGCTTCGTTTCCCGCTCCATCCTTTTATCGTCGAGTTCCTTCAGGCCCACAACGTGTGCCTGTGTCAATTCTGTCCCAACGCCGTCGGGCTTCTCGTCGGGTTCGTCGTTGTCTGCATGCTGAAGGGTGTGGCGCCCTCTCTTCGCCTTTTTGCCCAGTTCTACCGCCTGAGCCACCACCAGTCGGGGGCGTGGATTTACATCAGCGCCCGCCCGAAGATGTCCCTGGTGCTGGGGTTGCCGAGCTCCCTGAAACGCTGGAAGGGGGAATACGTGTTCGTCACATTCCCATCGAGTGTACCCTTCCCGGTTCGGTGGGAGGCGGCTGGTGCAGTCATCCTCGACCTGGGGGAGCCGACGGTTACCGAGCAGCAGACGGCAAAGGACATGCTGGCGATTCCTGCGAGGGAGCGTTCGATCGATGTCCTCTTTAGCGACCACAACTTGCGCAAGACGGTGTGGCCCCTGGGTAAGCCTCCCCGAGTGCTCGCCATTCGAGGTCACCTGGGCTCTGCTCGGTCTCTCATCTCTTCTTTGAATGCAGGTGGGTTCCCTCTCGGTCCTTCTCCTGCCAGCGCTCTCGTGCAGGTCCCCAACCCGGATCCGCGCAAAAGGGATCATGTGTTGGAGGTCCGGAAGAAGCAGCGGGTTGTGACCGCGACCGGAGGCTTAAAAAGGAAGAAGATGTCGTCTCCCTCCCCCCCTTGCTGGGGTCTTCCAAGAGGGTCCGTGAGGGGGTCGAGGGGGTCGAGGTCCAGCCGACTGATGATCGACCTCAACCCACCCCCGTTGAGGTTGCCTGGCCGTGGGCCGGCCCTTCACCTCTCCCAGACGGCACTCTCCCTGACGCCTACAGTCGGTATCTTGGCGCGTTCCGTTCTGCTCCTGGCGAGTTCCCTTCGTCAGGGGAGGGTCTTCTTCGTCCACGCTTCCCAGTGGGGGAGAAGGAATCGGTGTTCTCGAGCCGCGGAGCCGCCGCTCGAGTGGCCGAGAACTGTTGTCTCCCTCCCGATCAGGCGGTGTTGGACGGAGTCAGAGGTGACTACCTGGCCACCTTCATGATTCAGGCTGGTCAACAGGTAGTGTGTTTCTGCTTACCCTCCTGCTGTTCTCGCTGTCTTACCTTCGTTGCCTTGGTGCAGCTGTCCTCAGTGGGCCTCTCGATGAGGCGCCAATTCGTGGTTCTCCCCAAAGCCAAATCCGACGCCGGGCGGGGCCCTGAGACCCCCGGCGAGGAGGAGGAGGCAGGTCAGTTGGAGGAAGCGCGGGTCCAGTCCCTGGACTCCCGCGTAACTGAGCTGTCCTCTGCTCTGGAGGTGGCGGACCGGGAGAGAGCCTTGGCTCTGGCTACGAAGTCAGAGGCCGAGGCACGGCTCGCCGAGCTTTTGAAAGGTGCCGACACGTCTGGAGGAGCCGAGCAGATCCCCAACCCCGCTGCTGCCTCCGAGGCCTTGGAGCTCTCCGACCGTCTGGAAGCGGCGGAGGAGCAGGCGAGGGCCCTTGCTGCCCAACTTGGCGAGAAATCCCGGGATATCGAGAAGGAGAGGGCGGAGCACCAACGCCAGATCGAGACCTTAGAGGCTCGGATGCGTTGGCTCAAGGAGGTGGATCCGGCCCGGATCGCTCAGGATGCCGTGGCGGAGTATGCCACCTCCTTTGTGGAGACCACCTTGTTGGAGGCGTTCGAGAAGGGCTTCGCCCGGTGCCAGTCCGAGATCCAAGAGAAGTCCCCACTCTCGGGGGTCAACTTCGAGGATCTTCGGGTGCACCCTGCCGTCGAGCAGAGTGGGGGGGGACCCTAGCGTGCTGCCAGCCTGTGGCCCCGCTGGTGCCCCCGGAGAAAAATGAGGGAGGGGAATGCCCCTCGGCCTCTTCGTGCGCCTCTCTGTATATCTTTTGCTTTATCTGGAAAGGAATGAATTCAAAATAAATTTATTTCATAGGAAATGATACATTTATTGAAAGTACTTGCGCAAATGTTCCGTATTCCAAGTGTGAGTGAGAATCCTCCACTCCATGTCGGCTAGTCGGTAGGCTGCGGGCCCGAGGACCTCGACGACTTTGTAGGGTCCCTCCCATCTAGCCGCGAGCTTCCCTTTGCGAGCGGTATCAGTGTTGAAGCCCGCTTTCTGGAGGACCAGGTCCCCAAGGTGGAAGCTTCTCCCCCGCACTCGAGCGTTGTAGTATCGGGCCACCTTCTGCTTCTGGCGGACGATGGTGGCCAGTGCCTGCTCCTGTCGCTCATCGAGGAGCTCCAGATTGATCCCCAGGCCCTGCGAGTTCCGGTCTTCGTCAAAGTATTTGAGTTGGAGAGATTCTTCACCCAATTCGACCGGTACCACCGCCTCAGCCCCGTAGGTGAGCATGAACGGGGTCTCGCCAGTGGCCTCCTTGTGGGTCGTCCGGTATGACCAGAGTATCCCGGGGAGCTCTTCTGGCCAGTTCCCTTCGGCGTCTTTCACTTTCTTCCGGAGGGGTTCTATGATGCACTTGTTGGCCGCCTCCGACATCCCGTTGGTCTGGGGGTGCGCTACTGAGGCGAAGAGGAGCTTGATTCCCCATTCCTCGCAAAAATCTTTAAACCCTGCGGAGTCGAACTGCTTCCCATTGTCTGTGACGATGGCCCGTGGCACTCCGAATCGGGAGATGATGGAATTCCATACGAAGCTTTTCGCTTTCTTCCACGTGATGGTGGCCAACGGTTCGGCCTCGATCCACTTGGTGAAGTAGTCCACTGCCACGATCAGATGCTTCCGCTGCCCTCGTCCTGGTTTAAACGGTCCGAGGATGTCGAGCCCCCATTTCGCAAAGGGGATGGGGCTCACGATAGGGATGAGCTCTGACGAAGGAGTCGAGATGTGGTGGGCATACCTCTGGCATTCTTGGCATTTCTGGACGTAGCTTGTTGCATCTTGGGCCAGGGTCGGCCAGTAGTATCCCTGCCTCAAGATCTTCTGCGCGACTATCTTGCCCCCGTGGTGATTCCCGCAGATCCCGTCGTGAACCTCCCGTAGGACATAGTCAGCTTCCTGCGGTCCGAGGCACTTCAGGTATGGGAGGACGTCCGTCTTGGTCCAGCGTCTTCGGTAGAGCGTCCCTTCGTGGATCACGTATCGGAGCGCCTTTCTCTCCAGGGTTCGGCGTTCGTCCCCATCGGTCGGCACCTCTCCATGAGTGAGGTATCGGATGATCGGGTCCATCCAGTTGGGTTCTTGGTCGATCGCCATCACCTCGTGCTCCTCCGTACTGGGGGACGACAGGTTCTCCACGTCCTTGAACTTGGACATCGCCGTTCTGGCGACAGGGAGATATCTCTGCATCGCCTCCTCCCGTGCCTCGTATCTCCCCAAGAGTTGGTTGACAATGAGCTTCGAGTCGCTGAGGATGCGGACGGACTCGGCCTCGAGCTCCAGGGCCAGCCTCAGGCCGTTGATCACTGCTTCGTATTCTGCCACGTTGTTCGTGGCTGGGAACTCGAAACGCAACGCGTATTCTACAATGTTCCCTTCCGGAGATCGGATTGCAATCCCGGCCCCGCCTCCTGACTGTGTGGCCGACCCGTCCACATGGACTATCCACGCTCCTGGATCCCCTGGCTGAAAGTGGTCAGCCGAAAGAAAGGACAGGGGTTGAGCAATTACCGTCGCCGGGCCTTCTTCCTCCGGGGGCCATTTCCTTCCGTTGTGCACTCGGCGATGAAGTCGGCTAGGGCCTGCCCTTTGATGGCCGTGCGCGGTTTGAATCGGAGGTCGAACTCGCTCAGTTCCACTCCCCAGTTCAGCATCCTTCCCATTCGATCGAATCTCTTGAGGTTCTGCTCCAGTTGCGAGTCGGTCAGGACCAGTATGGTGTGGGCCTGGAAATAGGGCCGAAGCCTTCGTGCTGAGAGGACGAGGGCGTACGCCAGTTTCTCCATGGGTGAGTATCGCATCTCCGCCCCCTTCAAGATCCGGCTCGTGTAATATACCGGCCATTGCACCCCACCGTCCTCCCGGATCAGCACCGAACTCACAGCTTCCTCCGCGCACGCCAGGTAAAGGCTCAGCGACTCCCCTTCCCGTGGTTTGGACAGGAGAGGTGGGCTGCGGAGATACTCTTTGAGGTCTCCGAACGCCCTGGAGCAGTCTTCGTCCCAAAGTATCGTCTTCCGATTGTCTGGAGGTTCCGCGATCGCTTTCCTTAGGACCTTGAAGAAGGGGAGCGATCTTTCCGCTGATTTGGAAAGGAATCGCCCCAAGGCTGTGATGCGCCCGTTCAGCCTCTGTAGCTCTTTGATCGTCGTCGGTTCGCACATGTTGATTAGCGCCTCGATCTTGTCGGGATTAGCTTCAATGCCACGGTTAGTTATCATAAATCCCAAGAATTTGCCAGATCTTACCCCGAACGTGCACTTCGCGGGATTGAGCCGAATGTGGTGTCGCCGCAACCGCTCGAAGGTCTCCCGCAAGTCGGCGATGTGGTCTTCTGGACGCCTTGACTTGACAAGCATGTCGTCGACGTAGACTTCCAGGTTCCTCCCGATCTGGGAACTGAAAACCTTGTTGACCATTCTCTGGTAGGTGGCCCCGCGTTCTTCAAGCCAAAGGGCATCTTCTTGTAGCAGTAAGTTCCCCGGTCCGTTGTGAAGGCTGTCATCTCTTCGTCCCAGGGGTCCATCTGGACTTGATTGTATCCGGAGTAAGCGTCCATGAAGCTTAGCATCTCGTACCCCGAGGCGTTGTCCACCAGGTGGTCGATGCGCGGCAGGGGGTAGCTGTCCTTGGGGCAGGCCTTGTTGAGGTCACTGAAGTCCACGCACATTCTCCACTTCCCGTTGGGTTTCTTGACCATCACCACGTTCGACAGCCACTCCGGGTACCAGACCTCTCGTATGAAGCCGGCATCAAGGAGGCGCTCCACTTCCTCGGAGGCTGCCTTCATCTTCTCTCCGCCCAGGTTGCGGTTCTTCTGCCTAACCGGCTTGAAGTTGGGGTCGGCGTTGATCTGATGGACGAGCACCTGGGGGTCTACACCGGGCATGTCTTCCGGTGACCAAGCAAAGATGTCCAAGTTCGCCTCCAGGCATTCGATCAGCTGATCCCTCAGGTCCTGGCTCAGCCCTCTCCCGATCGAGACGAACCGGCCCTCGATGTCCGTGACCGGGATTTGCTCCTGCTCCTCTGCAGGGGCGGGCCTAGGCCCATTCCTCAAGTCGAGCGTGGCCATCCGGTCGGCTAGACGATCCTTGGGACCTTCCTCCGCCAGTTGATAGCAGGTACTCGGTCTCCCCGCGTCGCCTTCGACTTGCCCCATCCCCCCGGCATTCGGAACTTGATAGTCTGATGGAGGGTCGAGACTACCGCGCCGACGGCGGTGAGTAGGGGTCGGCCGATAATCCCATTGTACTCCGACCCGATCCCCAATACGATGAATTCCACCGCCAGGGTCACCGAGTCCGGTGCGTCTCCGAGGGTTACCGGGAGATGGATCGTGCCGATGATGGGGGTGGAGTGACCCATGAATCCAACCACGGGACCCGAGCGAGGTCGTAAGTCTTCTTTCCGACGCCCCATCTTTTCCAGGGTTGACATAAAGAGGACGTCACAGGAGCTGCCGGTGTCGACAAGCAGCCGTCGTACCATGGTAGTGTCTATGACCACTGACACCACCAAAGCCACGTCCGAGCTGCGCGCTGTTACGGACGCACTCGGTCTCCCGACCGGTGGGGAAGGGGAGGGCTTCCCGGCCCTTCCCTCACGATCCTCCTCGCATCGGGCCTGTGCCCATTCTCGCCAACGATGGCGGGCCCTGTCGCCCCGCGTCGGGGTCCCGCTTTCCTTTCGCCGAGATGAGGGAGGTCGCGTCATCGCAGATGTGGTTTGTTTCTTCGTGGGACAGTTCGTTCCCACAGACGGCGCCAGATGTTTCAGAGTGTTTTCTCACTACAAAGCGTTGACCGTGGAGATCCCGGTCAACGTGGTCAAGGGGCCCGCCTTGGGTCCCTCGGGAGGCTTCGAATCGGTGCGGAAGGGGCGAGGGGAAGCCTCGGCCCTGGTTGAGATGCTCGGCCTCGGATGGTCGAGCACGTCCTCGGAAGTAAGACGACGAGGGGTAGCCTCAGTCGCCCAGCTAGATGCGTGTTCGGCGAAGGGCGAGGGGAAGCCTCGGCCCGGGTCGAGACGCTCGGCCTCGGTGGGACGTGCTCGGCCTCGGCGATCGGACGATGAGGGGAAGCCTCACTCGTCCAGCGGGGTGCGCGGTCGGCGAGGGGAGAGGGGGAGCCTCGGCCCGTTGATCAGATGTCCTCCTGCGTAGACGAGAACGCTCGTCAGGGGGCCGGACCTTGGTTCCGGCCAAATCCCCTCCGATGCCTAAGTCAGACAGAGATCTGAAAGAGGAGGCCCGGCGGAGACGGTTCGACTCGTAAGGAGATCGGAACGGCGTCTCACGGCACGGGCGGGGGAGGAAGGAGATGGAAAAAAGGAACCAGGTCGTTGATGGAGTACCTTAGGCTTTAGATACCTGAGATGCGGTCCTTCTTCTTCGTCGTCCTCCTAGCCCTTTTGTAGAGCTCCCGGCGTGATTGCCCCTGGCCCACGTCCCACGCCCGCCCTCGATCGTGCCCCATCAATCCGCCCCCTCGCCGCCGCCCTCTTCGCCCTTCCAGCACCTCCCCATTACCGCCATTTAGTGGTCGCGCGTTCGGGGGAACGGTTTTTGCCTGAGTGGGCGAGTGAACGGTGGTTTATCGGGGCCGGGTCGGATCGACATTCGAGAAGATCCCTTATAGGGCCTTTGTAGAATGGGCTTGAGGATGCAGATGGGCTCTCGACTAGTAGTCGGGCTCCTGGGCTCGTGTCCTTTGGGTCTCGGTTAAATAGGCGTAACAAATAGAAACAAAGATATCTAAGATACAATTAATGCGACCATGAATCAATGGTAGTATCTCACTAAACATGTTAAAAGCATATATCAAATAAAAATTTTGCTCAACTCAAAATGCAAGCCTATATCACTAAACATGCTCACCATCGCAAATTATACACCAATGCCTTACTGTGCAAAAAAATCCCAGCAGATGCATGTCATCAAAGAAAATCATAACTTCATCCTTTGTATATTTTTGTCTGTTCAAGGCTTTCTTTAGTAACTTTGTTTCAGTAATGACATTGTTTCAATAAGGCATTAGGTTTATTACTGTTTTATGATTGTTTGTATGATTTTTGTATGAAGTCATCATAGAAAATCAAAACATACACAGAATCCCAACACCTAATTATCAACTCAAGCGTGTACTAATAAAAATCCAGCCTTATGAACAGAAAATCAGCAGCATTACATTTCATTCCCATTACTTTAAAAATTACTTTATCAGTAGAATTACTTTAATAATAATCAGAGCATCTACAAAATGAATCCACTTGCTCCGACACCTCATCTGGCTTTGCCAGTTCGGTGCTTCTACAAATCATGTTCCATGTAATAATACCCTAATGTTAATAATGTCATCTATTATGGCAGAGATTTTTACTCAAGCTTAATTTTTGTGTGAGTGCATGTTGGGTTTTTTTTGCTCAAGCTCGTTAACAAAACAATTGAGTAAGAAGAAAACAAAAAGGATGAAAGAAAAGTTCTTCATGACTGCAACATATTAAAATATTTTGGAAATTAGTGTATATGTGCACAAAATACAGTCATAAACATCCTGCTTAGTTACAGTCATAGTTGTAGAGGACAACAAAGAAATTTCTGCAAACAGTGATGCTAATTAACCATAAAATAAATATAATTCTATAATGAAATATAAATAATAATAGAAACCAAACCAAACCTAATTCTATACCAAAGTTTTCATGTTTGAATCTCACTAAAATAAATTAAATTAACAAAAACCAATAATCTTCGGATACCTTAAGATAATTAGACCCACCGCCAATACCTTCTCTTCCGGCACATTTGTCGGCTTCACATCATCCAAGCCAAGATGGGATATCATTGAGTATTCAAGCTATATACTAACACATTGAATACGACCGAGCTGAGATGGCTTCCACTACAACCAAAGCCTGCACAAATCAATTACAATTATATACTAACACATTGAGCATTCAATTTGCAGTATAGTCGTAAGGGTCTTTGAACTTTAGATATTGAGAAGCATATTTTCCACAAGTATTACGCATCATCATAAAAATCTCTACCGGATAATAATGAAAGGAGAGACCATACCATTTAGCATCAGTATTTACATTGGACCAAATAACTTCAGTTAATTCATGCAACATTTCCATGCCCAAATGACTATACATTTGTCACCAAGTATGGCACAACTCTCAGGCTGCATACACCTAATTTTATAGTTCTATTCACATGGTTCCTCCCATCTAATTTTGCAATTGTTTTGAACCTTTTAATGCTAGTGTTCTAGCCAAAAAATTTTGCACAAATTTCAAAATGCGGGTTAACTGAAGTGATTGTGTAATGAAAGAGAAATTAAGGTTTAATTGAATTAAGCTAAATCTGAGGCTTTCTGGGATCTTTTTAACATATCAACAAAAAGCTGTTAGCATTTGTAAAAATTATTTCAGGAGTCGATCCAATTTTTTTCATGTCTCCATTGCTTTTTCTTTCTGTCCCCTACTAAATGAACGTGCATTGGTGACATTTAAATGGAGGTGAGCTTGGGAGAAGTTGGTGTGCTAGACTACTGGGAACTATGAGTGCAAGCCTTCTAATGGCATCTCTTCATATAATCCCAATTTAGAAATTCTGATCAAATCCAACAATAAATAGTAACTTGCATTCACTATTATATTGTTCCTGTCTTTCTCTTTCTTATCAAATCAAATAAGAAATTCTAATTAAATTAAACCAAAATGTAAGTTGGAATTTGTTAAATTTCTTCAACCCAACCTATCTTTTCCAACCAATCTAGAAAATCAACTTACATCCTAGCAAAGCACATGAATTGACTTACGTCCAAGCAAAGCACATGAATTGGAAGTCAACAAATTTTTTCATCCCTCCCAAATAATGTAAATTAGGTGTACACAACATTTGGAGAGCTCTGCATGTAAATTAGGTGTACATAACATCTTTCTTATGGAGCTTTGCATTGCTGAAATCAAACATTAGTAGAAAAAAATTCTATCAATCTCTTTGTCTCAAAATATTAAGATTAGCAACAACATTCTTGAAGTTAAAAAAATTTAAGATTACTGCAAAACCTGAGCAAGGTTAGAAGGCCACCACATTTCCACATGATCAACCATGAATTTCCTTAGTATCCCGCCTACACATAGCCCAAGAGCAACAAATTGAGTTTATTAACTTAAAAAGTGTATGAATATTGTTTTTTCATATTAATGAACATGATGGAAATGCAAATTACTCAGAACATTAAAATTCAAAACTTAAAAGGAAAAAAATATGGCAATTGTAACTTCAAGCACAAATTAAATTAAAAATAAGAAAAACAATTGAAAAATACATGAGTACTAAGAACAATGATGAGAGCACAAAGGAACCCCAAGCTCTACTTATAATAACCTTTCATTGTCGTGTGATCGCACTGATCGAATACGCATCTCCAGGATTTGGCCTCCTGCTGCCCCTCGGTGAAGCCTCGGCGAGGTCCTACTTCACATGCACCGTCCTGATCAATTTATTCATGTTGGTGCACTCATTCGAGAGACCCAATTTCTGCAAAATTCAATTAAAACCATCAATTATTATAAAGATGGTACCTTTCTTGTTCCGTTGTAGAAGATTGATCGGATTCGAGACCTTGAGAAAAAGAGCTCGTTCTTGTCGAGCTGAATTTTGTATCGATGTCTGCATCATGGAAGAAGAGGAAGATAGATGAAATAAGAGGGAGAAGAAATCACTTAAATCAATGTTCCCACAATCAAAAATTTCAGAGCAGGAATCAAGATGTCGATCTATGTCGTTACTGCTAGTTGCGGTGGTTGAATCTCCGAACGTGGCCTTTTCCATTTTCTCGATCTCCTTCATCCAAAGTGTTGTAGTTGAGAGAAGAAGAGGGGGTGGTCCGCACTTGTTGTAGAGACGACTGAGTTTTCCCCCCATAAATTAATCATTCCACCCAAATTTCAAGTTCCCACCAAGTTTCAAGTTTTCCCAACAAATTGTTTCCCCCCAAAATTTAAGTTCTCCCCAAAATTGCTTCATTGTTTTTTTCTTTTGGATTTTCGCCCCTCAAAACTTTTTTATCATTTGGAGTCCCCCCCCCAAAATACTACTTCCCCCCAATTTTGTTCCATTGTATTTTCAAATTCAAAAACATACCTCAACCCTTCCCTTCAAATTACGCAACACTTTATCCTAGTCATCATCTTATATTCAATTTCTCTTGTCTTAATTCTCTTCTCCCTATTTCTCTTATTCAATTTCTCTTGTCTTAACCAAATTCTCTTATCCAAATTGTATTAACCAACAATTGTTTTACCCAATTTATCATCTCTTATCCAAATTTTCTTATCAAACTCTTATCCAATTTCTCTTGATAACATCCCTCAAATGTAATATAGATGACATGTTTTACTTCTTCATATGTTTCTTCACACTTTATCTCATTTTTATGTTAATTGTGCGAACATTGTGAAATTGTCTCTCCTTGTATGCTATATTATATACAAGATGTGTTGTGAGACGTTTTTCTCACTTGGTTTGCAATGTTGATATTGGATTCTCGTTCCTTTAGTCAACTAAGATTTCTTGTGTTTATGAGTTTTTAGTATATATATTAATGAGATGCACCTTCGTGATTATTTTATCTCCGATTTTATGTTGGCATCATATTTGATATACATCCTATCTTTAAACTCTTATGATTGTTTTAGTACTTATTTAGTACTATTGTTGTTGTTATTCTACTCCCACTTTTTGGATAATGCCATAGGGGGAGAGAAATAAACATATCATAATTATGTGCTAAGTAAATTCTAATTCTAAAACTTGAATCTAAGATTAACGTTGCTTTAGATTCAGGGGGAGTAAGATATAATGAACTTGGATTATGAAATCCTAGATTTCAAGATTTCAAGAAAATCATTTCATTCATTCATATCTTACTCGCTTCAACTGATCTATAGATGCCCTTATATACATTCACTAACTTGATTGGCATCCATGTAGGGGGAGTAAGTTTTCATTAAGCACAATTACTTATCTTTTTGTTTATGTTTGTTTGTCATCATAAAAAAGGGTGAGAATGTTGAGTATTGGACTTCTCCCTACTTGGTGTTAATGATGAGCAAACATAAATACTTCTGACTAATCCCCTATTTTCAGTTAATCCATTGCATAAGCATATCATGAAGATCAATTAGCAATGGATGTCACTCAAAGATCAATGAAATCATGAAAAGTGGATTGGATGATTAAAGTTGGTGATTGAAGCTTCTAAAAGACTTCAAGCTCATACTTTGGATAGAAGTGAGACTTCTACAAAATGTAATCGTTTTATTCTATTCTAGTATGTAGCTTAGAAGTAGAACTATGTTGAAGCACACATACATCTTCATTTATGTTCTAGGAAATCATTAAATCACATTTCCTTAGACTCCAATTCATATTTCTCAAGCATGTGCATGTTGTGATTTCAACAGGTGACTGCTGAACGATTTACAGTCGCCTGTCTCAAAACAGTCGACTGTGACTTGTTCTACAGTTGCATATTATGCACATAGTTAACCAATTGATTTTTGGGCCTTTTAGCTTTAACTCTTTCAGACGACTGCTATTCAAAATACTGGCGCCAGTCCAAGCTACAGTCGCATGTGATTTGTTAAACAGTCTTATGTCCATCTTCAGCCCAAAGATCACTTTCATTTTCATCTTTCTAGTCGACTGATGTTTGACAGTCGCATGTCTAAGGCACAGTCTGTTGAGTATTGATTTTCCAGATTTGGTTTTGATGATGAACAAACATAAATATTGTGTACTAAATTCTCTTTGAGCGCAGTTAAGGAGATCGTCGCCAATTTACTCTGTAGATCTCAAGCGACGTCTCAAGACTTCTTTAGAGCGCGTGATCGTTGTGCCTGAAGCTTCGTTGAAGCTCAAGGACGTGTTGATGTTGTCAAGAGATTCAGACTCATCATGTTAGAGCTTTGAAGATAGTTTTTCTTGTTTATCTCTTTGTCTTCTAGTTCTACTTTATAGAATGTTAAGCCTTGAGTCATACTTGCTTAGTATCCCTCTTAACTATCTTATCTATTTATTAGGAATGCCGTAGAAACCATTAGATAGGGTCCATTAGCCTATTGCTCTTTTACCTGGCTTCTGGTGCATCATAGTTGGTTCAAGTTGAAGAACTAATAAATTAAATGTCAATCTAATCGATTAGGAACTCTTCTTGAATCGACTAGCCTTCCTTTGAATCTTAGACTAATCTCTGATGACCAACTAGTCGGTCCAAGAAGGTTCACCGACTGATTAGTTCTCAAACTATTCGGTTAGTATTTCTTCTTCGACCGACTAGATTATCTTTCTTCTTTCACACAAATCTCTGTTTGCAACTAGTCGGTCCAAGAAGGTTCATCGACCAATTAGTTATCAAACTAGTCGGTTAGTGTTTCTTCTTAGACCGACTAGATTATCGTGACTTCTTTACTAAAATCTCTGTTTCAAACCAGTCGGTCTAAGAAGGCCCACTGACCGACTAGTTCTCCATCTAATCGGTTAATGATCCTTCTTAGACCGATTAAGCTGCTTTAATTTTCCAGACGTTGGAGATTTTATTTCCACGATTTTGTGTGATCTGTTTCGATTCTTTCCATATCTGTTTGATGTGATTCAAACATGGAAATTCTTCTATTATGGGAGAGATTTCAGATCTAGTTTTTAGATGGATCAATTATCAATTTCGAAAGGAACAATTGCTCTCGAAAAAGAAGGCTCTCTCTCGCTCTCTCTTTTTGACCTAATCCTTTCTAGAGATAGCTTGATTCTCGTGCGTTTAATCTCCTGAAGGATTCAGGATCACGATCATCATCCTAGCCATCTCCATCTGTTCATCTCAGTGGTGCTAGGTTTTTCATTCATCTTTCGTGATCTCTTCTCATCATCCCTCCTTGCCCTAATACTGTAAGTATCTCTCAAGGCATAGAAATTTGTGGTGAGTATTTCATATTTCAGTAATCTTGTTATTTGAGTTTTGCTCTCGGTTTGTGAGAGGTTTGTGATCCCGGTTTGTGGGAGTCATGGTTCAATCTTTGTATTGATTTGTCTTGTAGTATTTTCTACAAGAGGTTTTTTAGTGAAAGCTTGAGTTAGTGGATTCTAACTCAAGTAGCCGGAAGGGATCCGGGTGTCTGGGACGCAGGATCACCGGGAACAAGTCGGGGAGACTTGGGTGGATCCAAACCCATTACATCACTTGTTTGCATTGTGGTCTTCTTGTTGTTACTTATATTTCTCATTCGTGTTTGTGTTTGCAAAAATAATTAGGAATTATCATCTTAGTTATTTTAAATTACTATTCACCCCACTCTAGTACTTGTGCAGTAGCTTCCAGGGTATTACATTTGGTACCAGAGCTTGGTTTATAGTTATGACAAACAACGACAACAAGGCCGTTCGACCACCTCCCGACTACAGCTCTTACAAGAATCATGAAGGAGCCTCTTCAGTGCTCGAAGGTCACTCCCCACATAGGCCTTCTCACTTCAACGGTACCAACTATGGATACTGGAAATGCCGGATGAGAACCTTCCTCCGGAGTGCATCTCTTTGTAGAACCACGTTAATGGAGTATGTTGAGCCCACTGAAGAAGACTTCTCAAAATGGACTGCCGCGGAGGTCTCCGCGGAGGTGAACAATGACAAGGAAATGAATGCTTTACATTGTGCATTGGAGCCTGAAGACTTCAATAAGATATGCACATGTAAGAGTGCATATCAGATTTGGAATCAACTTCTCATCATGCATGAGGGAACGAGCAGGGTAAAATACTCTGAACTCAATGTTGCTAATAAAGAGTTCGAGTTATTTCACATGGAACAGGGTGAAAGAATTAAGGAATACTATACTCGCTTCGTGGATCTAACCAACAAATTGGAAGCTCTTGGGAAGACCTATACCCAAGAAGAGAAAGTCACAAAGATCATTGACAGACTTCCTTCGAGTTGGGAAAAGTGAACCTACGCTATCGAGGAAGGTAATGATATGTTTAAGTATACTGTTGTTCAACTAATGGGTACCTTAATATCTTATGAGGTATGAAAGGACAGCATGATCAAGATGCATGACAAGATGAAGGCGTTTTTGAAGCAAGAAGAGCCGAAGAAAAAGGCAATTGCTTTCAAGGCCGTCCCTACCACACCTACCGACAGTGAAGAATCGGAAGCTGAGTTGGACATGGAATCTTTGGCCCTCATGGCAAAGAAGTTCAACCGGTTTTTCCGAAAAGGTAACTTCAAAAACAAATCCAAAGTTGGTTCTACTAATGCCTCTTCTTCTTTATGTTTCAAATGCAATAAGCCATGACACATCAAGGTCGATTGTCCCCTCAACAAACAAAAGGAGAAATGGAAGGCACCTAAGTACGACAATTCAAGAAATTACAAGAAAGAGTACACGAAAGGGCTTGTTGGTACATTCACCGACTCTAAAGAGGACTCTTCAAGTGGTGAGTCAGATGAAGAACAAGTGGAGAAAGCACATATGTGTTACATGGCAAGAGAACAATATGATCAAGAGACCGCTTTAGATGAAAGCGAGGATGAAGGTGAAGAGGTAACTATGGATGACCTTAGATTAGCTAATGAAGAAATTTGGTCTAAGTATTCTAAGTTAGTGAATAGATATACTAAAATCAAAGATGAGCTAACTAGTCTTCTAACCACACCTAAACCTGTCATCACCAACAACGACACCGTTGTTGAAGCCTTGAGAATTGAGATTGTAAATCTCAAATCTCAACTTGAGCCTGTTAACATTGAGGATCCGGATGAACATGAAATATCGGATTTGATTTCTCGAAACTTAACTTTGAGTATTGAGAATGAGAATCTCAAGTCACGTGTTTGTGAACTCATCATGCAAGTGTCTACTTTGGATGCTAAAATACTTTCTCTCACCGAGAAATATGAGTTCACATAGGGCCGTGTTGAGAAATTCAACAAAGGCAAGGATCGTTTGGATAATATTCTGAATGACTTACTTCCGGTCAATCATCGCATTGGGTTGGGATATAATAAGGAAAATTCATCCAAATCTTCCACCACCTTTGTGAGGCCATCCTCCGATGCCTCAACCAGTGGGAGTAAACACCCCATAGATAGGTCAGCTCCCAATGTTACTTCCACTAAGTTCACATCCCCTTTTGGAAAGCAACCCACTTTGGGTGGACCTCCAAAGAAGGGTCATGCATTTATGTACACAAATGCTATACCACGTAGGAACACACCTCCTACTCCACATGTTCACACTTATGATGATTTTTTGCTCCACGTCCACGAGCACGTGCACACCAAGTGAGACACACACACGCACGTGTTCCGCCACATGCATATGTTCACCCTCATGATTATTACATGAATAATTATCATCATGCACCGTATCATATGTTGCCACAGCCATTTCATCATATGTCGCATGCTTGTCCACGTCATGCATACACTAGGCCACTTCCTCGTGGAAACAAGCACCACGTAGAAATCAACAAAATGTGCATGTTCCCATTAGGAATAGGGCTTCCAAGACATTCTCTATTTGGGGCCCGAAGGACACTAGCATGCATGAGAAACAAGCGTATATAAACTCGTATTTTATGAATGTTGTGCACAATGATGATTATATTGGGAAGTCTAAGTCCAATTAGACTTGGCTTCCAAATGTCTAATCTCTTAGGACCCAATGACATTGGGTACCATGATACAATATTTTTTATCTTCAGGTACTCAAAAAAAAAGAAAAGGAGCAACAAATCTAAATTTGGCTCCAAGAATGGTTGGTGTTTCAGAGTGTTTTCTCACTACAAACGCGTTGACCGTGGACAACCCGGTCACCGTGGTCAAGGGGCCCGCTTGGGTCCCTCGGGAGTGTCGAGTCGGTGCAGACGAGGCGCGAGTCGGAACTGCAGACGACGTGGAGCGCGTCGGCTGGGCCGAATCGGGGTCCTCGGTCGTTGGTAGGGCGAGGGGAAGCCTCGGCCCGGGTTGAGACGCTCGGCCTCGGTCGGATGTGCTCGGCCTCGGCGGTCGGACGACGAGGGGTAGCCTCGATCATCCAGCCGGTTGCGTGGTCGGCGAGGGGCGGAGGGGAAGCCTCGGCCCGTGGATCGGATGTCCTCCTGCGTAGACGAGAACGCTCGTCAGGGGGCCGGACCTTGGTTCCGGCCAAATCCCCTCCGATGCCTAAGTCAGACAGTGATCTGAAAGAGGAGGCCCGGCGGAGACGGTTCGACTCGTGAGGAGATCGGAACGGCGTCTCACGGCGCGAGCGGGGGAGGATGGAGATGAAATGGGGGAACTAGGTCGTTGATGGAGTACCTTAGGTTTTAGATACCTGAGATGCGGTCCTTTGTTCTGTCGTCCTCCTAGCCCTTTTATTGACCTCCCACCGAGTCTGCCCACGACTCACGACTCACGTCCGCCCTCAATCGTGCCCCCTCAATCTGCCCCTTCGCCGCTTCCTACGCCCCCCTGGATCCTCCCCATAACGGCCCTTAAATGATCACGGGTCTGGGGGAGCGGTTATCGCAGGAGTGGGCGAGTGACCAGCGCGCTGTCAGGGCCGGGTCGGATCGATACTTGGGGGTCCACTATAGGGCCTTGTCGGGCGGGCCGGATAGCACAGATGGGCTTCTGATCGTCAGTTGGGTTTCCGGGCTTGTGTCTTTCGGGCGTCGGCCAAATAGGCGTAACAATTGCCCCCATCGGTCGGGTCGATCGGCCTCGTCCGATTCGGCTCGGCCGATGTGACTTTCGCCGACTTTGACGGGCTCGTCAGTGGATGCTGACTCATTTATTAGTCTTCATCATGAGTTGGTCCGTTCGATACTTTTATGGCGCGGGCTCCGAAGCACCGTCGGTCCTCCGATGCTGCCACGTGTGGCTACAAGCTTATCCCCACCACTTGCGGGGCCATCTTAGGTTGAGAAGCCGAGGGGGTTGTGATCCGCCGTCTCGTTATTTTCTTCTTTGTATTGATCCCGATCCTGCCTGAGCTCTGCCTCATGTCATCTTCCTCTGCCACGGGTTCGGGTCGGCCGGAGAGGGATGCTGCTCCTGGCCTGGGGGGTAGCCCCCCTTCGGCGATTCGTCGGCACGGGGGTGAACTTTCAGGGGTGCCCCCAGAGGTTTTGTCGTGGCCTTCGTCGATCTGTGCCACCGCCATCGGGAGCATGCGCTCCGCCTACCTGCTTCCGCCTTACTCGGCTCGTGCTCCCGGGTCCGACGAGCGGATCTGCCTTCCCGGTCCCAACGAGGTTGGAATATACGAGAAGTGCTTCCGCTTCGGGCTTCGTTTCCCGCTCCACCCCTTCATCGTTGAGTTCCTTCGGGCCCACAACGTGTGCCTGTGTCAATTCTGTCCCAACGCCGTCGGGCTCCTCGTCGGGTTCGTCGTCGTCTGCATGCTGAGGGGAGTGGCGCCCTCTCTTCGTCTCTTCGCCCAGTTGTACCGGTTGAGTCACCACCAATCGGGGGCGTGGATTTACATCAGCGCTCGCCCGAAGATGACCCTGGTGTTGGGGTTGCCGAGTTCCCTGAAACACTGGAAGGGGGAATACGTGTTTGTCACGTTCCCGTCGAGTGTTCCTTTCCCGGTTCGGTGGGAGGCGGCCGGCACAGTCATCCTCGATCTGGGTGAGCCGACTGTCGCCGAGCAGCAGATGGCGAAGGACTTGCTGGCGATTCCTGCGAGGGAGCGGTCGGTCGACGTCCTCTTTAGTGACCATAACTTGCGTAAGACGGTGTGGCCCTTGGGTAAGCTCTCCGAGTATTCGCTATTCGAGGTTGCCTGGGCTCTGCCTGGTCTCTCATTTCTCCCTTGAGTGCAGGTGGATTCCCTCCCGGTCTTTCCCCCGCCGGCGCTCATGTGCAGGCCTCAGATCCGGATCCGCATAGGAGGGATCATGTGCTGGAGGTCCGGAAGAAGCAGCGGGCCGTGACCTCGACTGGGGGCTCCAAAAGGAAGAAGGGGCCATCCCCCTCCATCCCCTTGTTGGTGTCTTCCAAGAGGGTCCGTGAGGGGGTCGAGGAAGTTGATGCCCCGCCGCCTGCGGATCAGCTCCAACCCGTCCCTGTCGAGGTTGCCTGGCCGTGGGTCGGCCCTTCGCCTCTCCCGAACGGTTCTCTCCCTGATGCCTACGATCGGTATCTGGGCGCGTTCCGCTCCAACCCGGGGGAGTTTCCTTCGTCAGGGGAGGGTCTTCTTCGTCCACGCTTCCCGGTAGGGGAGAAGGAATCGATGTTTTCGAGCCGCGGAGCCGCCGCGCGAGTGGCCGAGAATAGTTGCCTCCCTCCCGATCAGGCTGCGTTGGATGGAGTTAGAGGTGATTGTCTGGCCACCTTCGTGATTCAGGCCGGCCAACAGGTAGAGTGCCTCTGCTCGTCCTTCCTCCAGCTGCTCTCGCCGTCTTACTTTTGTTGCCTTGGTGCAGTTGTCCTCGGTGGGTCTCTCGATGAGGCGTCAGTTTGCGGCGCTTCCCAAAGCCAAGTCCGATGCCGGGCGGGATCTTGAGGCCCATGGCGAGGAAGGAGAGGCAGGTCAGCTAGAGGAGGTGCGGGTCAGGTCTTGGGAGACCCGCGTAGCTGAGCTGTCCTCTACCTTGGAGGAGGCGGACCGGGAAAGGGCCTTGGCCCTGACTGCAAAGTCAGAGGCCGAGGCGCGGGTCGCCGAGCTTTTGAGAGATGCCGACACGTCTGGGGAAGCCGAAAGGATCCCCGTCTCCGTTGCTGCCCCTGAGGCCCTGGAGCTCTCCGATCGTCTGGAAGCGGCGGAGGAGCAGGTGAGGGTTCTCCTTGCTCAACTCGGCGAGAGATCCCGGAAGATCGAGAAGGAGAGGGCGGAGCACCGACGCCAGATCGAGACCTTAGAGGCCCGGGTGCGCGGGCTTGAGGAGGTAGATCCGGCCCGGATCGCTCAGGATGCCGTGGCCGAGTATGCCACCTCCTTCGTTGAGACCGCCTTGACGGAGGCGTTCGAGAAGGGTTTCGCCCGGTGTCAGTCCGAGATCCAAAAGAAGTTCCCACTCTCAGGGGTCAACTTCGAGGATCTCCGGGTGCACCCCGACGGCGAACGGAATGTGGGAGATGACCCAAGTGGGCTGCCAGCCGGTGGCCCCACAGGTGCCCCTGGAGATGAATGAGGGAGGGGAATGCCCCTCGGCCTCTTTGTGCGTCCCTCTATACATCTTTTTTGTTTATCTGGAAAGGGACGAATTCAAATAAATTTATTTCACAAGAAACGATACATTTATTGAAAGTATTTGCGTAAATGTTCCGCATTCCAAGCGTGAGTGAGAATCCTCCCCTCCATATTGGCTAGACGGTAGGTCGTAGGTCCGAGGACCTTGATGACTTAGTAGGGCCCCTCCCATTTAGCCGCGAGCTTCCCCTTGCGAGCGGTATCCGGGTTGAAGCCGGCTTTCCGGAGGACCAGGTCTCCCAGGTGGTAGCTTCGACCCCTGACCCGAGCATTGTAGTATCGGGCCACCTTCTGCTTCTGGCGGATGATGGTGGCCAGGCTTGTTCCCGTCGTTCGCCGAGGAGCTCCAGGCTGAGTTCCAGACCCTGCGAGTTCCTGTCTTCGTCAAAGTATTTAATGCGGAGAGATTCCTCGCCCAACTCGACCGGTACCACTGCTTCGGCCCCGTAGGCAAGCATGAACGGGGTCTCGCCGGTGGCCTCCTTGTGGGTCGTCCGGTATGACCAGAGTATCCCGGGGAGCTCTTCCGGCCAGCTTCCTTCGGCGTCCTTCACTTTCTTCCGGAGGGGCTCTATGACGCACTTGTTGGCCGCTTCCGCCATTCCGTTAGTCTGGGGGTGTGCTACAGAGGCGAAGAGAATCTTGATTCCCCATTCTGCGCAGAAGTCTTTGAACCCCGCGGAGTCGAACTGTTTCCCGTTGTCTGTGACGATGGACCGGGGGACTCCGAATATGGAGATGATGGAAGTCCACACGAAGCTTTTCGCTTTCTTCCATGTGATGGTGGCCAACGGTTCCGCCTCGATCCATTTGGTGAAGTAGTCCACCGCCACTATCAGATACTTCTGCTGCCCCCGGCCCGGTTTAAACGGTCCGAGGATATCGAGCCCCCATTTCGCGAAGGGAACGGGGCTCACGATAGGGATGAGCTCCGATGGGGGAATTGAGGAGTGGTGGGCGTACCTCTGACATTCCTGGCACTTTTGGATGTAGCTTGTTACGTCTTGTACCAGGGTCGGCTAGTAGTATCCCACCCTCAAGATTTTCTGTGCAACCATCTTGCCCCCGTGGTGATTTCCGCAGATCCCTTCGTGAACCTCCTGCAGGACGTAGTCGGCTTCCTGCGGTCCGATGCATTTCAGGTACGGGAGGACATCAGCCTTCGTCCAACGCCTCCGGTAGAGCGTCCCCTCATGGATCACGTATCGGAGCGCCTTCCTCTCCAGGGTCCGACGCTCATCCCAATCCGTCGGCACTTCCCCATGAGTGAGGTACCGAATGATCGGATCCATCCAGGTGGGATTTTGGTCGATCGCCATCACCTCCCGCTCCTCCGTGCTGGGGGACTGCAGGTTCTCCACGTAGATGGTGCGGCCCAGCTCCTTAGGCGAGGACGAGGCTAGCTTTGACAATGCGTCCGCCCGTGCGTTCTCCGACCGCGGAAGATGCAAGACTTCCGTGTTTTTGAACCTGGAGAGCGTAGCTTTGGCGATGGCGGGATACCTCTGCATTGTCTCCTCCCGCGTCGCGTAACTTCCCAGAAGTTGGTTGACAATGAGCTTCGAGTCACTGAGGAGGCGCACAGATTCGGCCCCAAGCTCCCGGGCTAGTTTCAGGCCGTTGATCACCGCTTCGTATTCTGCCACGTTGTTGGTGGCCAGGAACTCGAACCGCAACGCGTACTCCACGACGTTCCCTTCTGGAGATCGGATCGCAATCCCCGCCCCGCCTCCTGACTGTGTGGCCGATCCATCCACATGGACTATCCACGCTCCTGGAATTCCTGGCTGGAGGTGGTCAGCCGAAAGAAAGGACAAGGGTTGGGCAATTACCGTTGCTGGGCCTTCTTCTACCGGGGGGCCATTTCCTTTTGTTGTGCACTCAGCGATGAAGTCGGCCAGAGCCTGCCCTTTGATGGCCTTGCGCGGTTTGAATCGGAGGTCGAACTCGCTCAATTCCACCCCCCAGTTCAGCATCCTCCCCATTCGATCGAATCTCTTGAGGTTCTGCTCCAGTTGTGAGTCGGTCAGGATGAGTATGGTGTGGGCTTGGAAATAGGGTCGGAGCCTTCGTGCCGAGAGGACGAGGGCGTACGCCAGTTTCTCCATGGGCGAGTACCGCACCTCCGCCCCCTTCAAGATCCGGCTCGTGTAGTACACCGGCCACTGCACCCCGCCGTCTTCCCGGATCAGCACCGAACTCACAGCTTCCTCTGCGCACACCAGGTAAAGGCTCAGCGACTCCCCTTCTCGTGGCTTGGACAGTAGAGGCGAGCTGTGGAGATATTCTTTGAGATCCACGAACGCCCTGGAGCAGTCTTCGTCCCATAGTATCGCCTTCCTATTGTCTGAAGGTTCCGCGATCGCTTTCCTCAGGACCTTGAAGAAGGGGAGCGATCTTTCCACCGATTTGGAAAGGAATCGCCCCAGGGCTGCGATGCGCCCATTTAGCCTCTGCAGTTCTTTGATCGTCGTTGGCACACGCATGTTGATCAGTGCCTCGATCTTGTCAGGATTAGCTTCAATGCCACGGTTAGT